>JASEVX010000012.1:6534340-6603719 GCA_031761405.1 Serripes groenlandicus | reverse complement strand
TTGCATATATATAAAAAGCGTCTTTGTGATCATGGATAGGTCTAAGTTCCGGAAAAATTTAAAGGCTGGTGCTAGCTCTATAAAATCACAATTAAAAGTAATGTCAATTGAAAGAAGAAGTCTCAAATCGTTGTTATTTCAAATGTTATCACATTTGACACCAAAAATATACTTTTAAGGTAGGCGACGATTTTATTTACTCGCAAGCACAAATACGACAGGTCCGTCTTATAGACATTTTGACCCCAATTTCGGTGGTTTTTAGGTTACTCCCAGCCATAAGTCGGGGGGTCGACTTTTTAAAAATTTCGGCAAAAAAAACATGGTTCTCGATGTAAAACTGGATAATGATACATTAAGATAATAATGCACAAACCTGATTTTATAAATCCAAATAAGCCAAACAAACTAACTATTCCAAATTTCTTAATATTTGTTTTAATCTATAAAAAATAAAAGCGCGAAACTCGAACAAAGGGTTTTATCGATGTCATTGTTTCTACCATGCATTGACGAAGTTTATTAAAAGTGTGTGTAATTCACAGAGAGGTGAAGACAAGGGTTTTAAAGGTCTATGGAAAGAAGTTTGGACTCTATGGTTATATGATAACGGTTGTAATTTCCACTGGAACAGGCTGTAGTTACAACCGACTTGCGTTAGCCCTATAACTGTTTGTCGTGTGAAAAACACAGGGCTCAAATAAATGACGTCACTAATTTACAAGCTGAGATTGAGCCGCGACAAATGAAATACACCCATATAAATTAATGTTAAATTTACGATACTATTAGCTTCGTAAATTATACTTGTGTGATTAAACTGCACATACTCTTTTTTTATGAAGTAGCTCATTTGTTGGGGAAAATGGTTTGCGGAAATAAAGGTCTATATAGATTTCACTCTTACCCATTTTCACATGCATTTAATTTTATACGCATCTGCAGCAGACTTCTTTTGATAGAGCTCTGACAAAAGGAGAAATTACTACATTTTCTTTAAATTGGACAAATTAACTTTGAATTGAAAAGGATTTTAAAGGGTATGGTATTTATTTTTCCTTTGTTTACGGCTTTAAAACTAGATAAAAAATATGTAAGGAAAGGATGCATCACTGATAAAAAGCAGTTTCTCTACTGTTTGTCATGTGTAAAATATAGCCTTAGGAGAGATTGTCATTCAGTCATAAGTCGAGTCCCTGCTTCAACACCAAAATTTGAGTCTCAAAAATTCGACTTATGGCCGCGGATATACGGTCCATCAAATGCACTAGAGGGGGGTATCAGAAATGACCTAATTCTATCAATACCTCTGCATAGTGATTATGACAACAACAATGGCCGAATGCAGCGCTAATTTTGAAATAGTGGAAAATAAAAAGGCCAAATCCACGGTATGGCAGCACTTTGGCTTCGTCAAAGAGAAGGACTAAGTGTCAAAAAACAGACTAGCCTGCAGACACTGTAAACTGATTTTAAAGTATAGCGGAAACACTTCCAACTTAAATGAATATGACAAGGAAGCACCCGTCTATATCAACTAAACCGGGTTCTTCAACAGCTTCAAAATCATACGAATACACAGCTAAATCCACAGATATAAAAACATTGTTTACAAAAGTACCAGCTCATTCTCAAAGGGCAAAAGACATAACAAACTCAATTTTACAGTTCATTGTTAAAGACTTTCAAGTTTCCAGCCTTTCCTGTTAGCTTTTTCATGTGCTAGTTTTAACAGTTAACTTTAAATTTCATTTCATTTTATTACCTGCAAACAGCAGGTTTGTTTTCAGCATATTATTATCATATTTGAAATGCTGAGTAAAGCATTTTGATACTCTCAGTTGATTCTTTGCTTTATTTTTATTTTTTATTTTTTCTCCCCTGTGCCAAGTTTAAAAAAACATATCTTTTAAAAGTTAAAAAAACTATTGTGATAGTATCGCAATAGTTTCTAGACTATTGCAATACTATCGCAATATGAATTTTACTATCACAATACTATCGTGATAGCTCTTTTGACCTCAATAGTCACCTCTAGCTACTTTGGTACCGGATTGTTACTAATATTTGAGTTTTATCGAGACATTATCTACATAGAGTTAAAATATGTAAATATTATCTTCGTCATGATTGGGCAGATAATAAATATCATTGCGCGTTCTGCCTTGCAAATAACGGCAAATAACTCTGATGATACTCAAATCTGGAAATTCCAAAAGGTTCTATAAATAGCTCGCGAGGGTTTAATTAAAGGACACACGATGTCAGTGTGTACACACGTTATGTATACACGTCTGCACGTTCTAGAGTCAATTAGCAATCAATGCTGAAAGTGTAGCCTAATTTAGTTTGGAGATCGAGCATTATAATATATGCCTATATTTTTATAAATTGAACAGTTTGGCAAATAGTGAAATTGTGCTTTTTGAGCATGTTTTGTGTTTGTTTTTTCACTCACATTATTTGAAGCAGTTTAACAACCTCAGAGACATCTAAATACACTGTGTTTATATGTCTCTGACAACCCTCAATCATGCAATGTGAAGGGACTAAATTGAACAGACCTGTCATTGAAACAAACACCAAACTAATGGATACTGTTTTCTCTCCTTTCTTGATAATTTAGTCATTTCTAAAGTGTAAAATATATTTTATCTAAATATGGCCTAGCGACCTGGTGATAAACATGTGATTACCCGAACAATTTAGATTACAAATAGCCATTCTAATGAGCTAAAACGGTAGTCTATCGAATACCAACTAGATTTTTCATAACTTTGGAATGGCCTAATTTTGAACACATCATGACCAATTTCAGAACGTACCGTATATCCGCGGCCATATGTCGACTTCGGCCATTAGTCGAGGGTCCAGTTTGACCCCAATTTCGGCAGTTTTGAGGTTACTCCCAGCCATAAGTCGGGGGTCGACTTTTTAAAAAATTTGGCAAAAAAAAAAAAAAAATGTTTCTCGATGTAAAACTGGATAATGATACATTATGATAATGATGCACAAACCTGATTTTATAAATCCAAATAAGCCAAACCAACTAACTAGTCCAAAATTCTTAATATATGTTTTAATCTATAAAAATAAAAGCGCGAAACTCGAACAAAGGGTTTTGTCGATGTCAACCCTTAAGACACATTTTGTCCGATTTCACACATGAAAATTAATCCTTTCAATGTTTTCAAAAAATGATTAGTTAAAAGTAAAACAAACACAGAATGAGTAATTGCATTGACGAAGTTTATTAAAAGTGTGTGTAATACACAGAGTGGTGAAGACAAGGGTTGTAAAGGTCTATGGAAAGAAGTTTGGACTCTATATTTATATGCAAACGGTTGTAATTTCCCCTGGAACAGGCTGTAGTTACAACCGACTTGCATTAGCCCTATAACTAAACTGTTAGTCGCGTGAAAAACACAGGGCTCAAATAAATGACGTCACTAATTTACCAGCTGGGATAGAGACGCGACAAATGAAAAACACCCATATAAATTAATGTTATATCTACGATCCTATTAGCTTAGTAATACTTGTGTGATTAAACTGCACGTACTCTTTTTTTATGACGTATCTCATTTGTTGGGGGAAATGGTTTGCAGAAATAAATGTCTATATTTTCACATGCATTTATACGCATCTGCAGCAGACTTCCCTTGATAGAGCTCTGACAAAAGGAGAAATTACTACATTTTCTTTAAATTGGACAAATTAACTTTGAATTAAAAAGGATTTTAAAGGGTATGATATTTATTTTTCCTTTGTTTACGGCTTTGAAACTAGATAAAAAAAAATGTAAGGAAAGGATGCATCGCTGATAAAAAGCAGTATCTCTATTTCTCACAACGTTTTCCAACACTGTCTGCTACATCTGCATTTAAAGTTACAAATACGTGGTAGTAACTGTACTGTACACACAATTTACAATGAGGTACCTCTGGACAACTCGATGGTTATATGCAAAACGGTTGTAATTTCTCCTGGAATAGGCCGTAGTTACAACCGACTTGCATTAACCCTAAAACTGTTTGTCGCGTGTAAAATATAGCCTTAGGAGAGATTGTCATTCAGTCGAGTCGAGTCCCTGCTTAAACACCAAAATTTGAGTCTCAAAAATTCGACTTATGGCCGCGGATATACGGTAACTAAAAAATCACCAAGACAACATTCTGGCAAACTAACATTATTCTACTGTCAAAAGATGCAGGGTTGATACATTCTCAAATATACCCGCACCAGAGTCATCGCAAGCCCTACACCGATATACTGCTTGTTACTTTGCAGGATTTTCCATACGATCGCCACTACAGTGCCATTGGCGCTTTGATTAATATATAGGATAAGATTGCTATTATATAAGGTCAAAAACATGAAAATAAAAATTATAGCAGATGTATTTTGAGTTTAAATCACATTTTAACCCTTACCATGCTGAATTGTTTTGAAGGCTATGTCAGCTCACTGCTGAATTGTTTTCAATTTTTCTAATTTTTTTCAATCCTATGTTTAAAATAGCTGTAACTTTGTTGAAAAATGTCAGAAATCAAAATAATTTGGCATGTGATGCAGAAATAGAATGTTGTATCTTATCCATTTAGGTTGGCGTTTATAAAATCCTAGCCATTACCATGACAACCAAGACACATGCTTAATAGAAGGTTCTGCCGCACAAAAGTGGCTGCAGAGCTGCTGACTAACTGATTTCTTGTTTAATCTGCTATGTATATTGTTAAACATGTTGCCAAGGTATCTGCGTTGAATTCTCATCGAGAGAAAATAGGAACAATTTGCACCTGCTAACATTCTAAATATGTTCTAATGAGGCTTCAAAGAGCAATAATTTTGAATACTTTTTAAGTGAAGCTCTATTCTAATTAAAGGGCTATTCTTTTGATAGAAATTATTAAAATGAAAATTATTTAGCTAGTGATGCCATAATTGAATTTTGGAACTCTTGTTGCAATGAAAACTTTATAGTGTCAGATACAGTTTCCATGGCAACCTAGACACATGCTTAATAGAAGGTTCTGCCTCACAAAAGTGGCTGCAGAGCTGCTGACTGACTGATTTCTTGTTTAATCTGCTATGTATATTGTTTAACATGTTGCCAAGGTATCTGCGTTGAATTCTCATCGAAAGAAAATAGGATCAATGTGCACCTGCTAACATTCTAAATATGTTCTAATGAGGCTTCAAAGAACAGTTATTTTGAATACTTTTTAAGTGAAGCTCTATTCTAATTAAGGGGCTATTATTTTGATAGAAATTATTAAAATAAAAAATATTTGGCTAGTGATGCCATAATTGAATTTTGGAACTGTTGTTGCAATAAAAACATTATGGTGTCAGATACAGTTTCCATGGCAACCTAGACACATGCTTAATAGAAGGTTCTGCCTCACAAAAGTGGCTGCAGAGCTACTGACCAACTGATTTCTTGTTTAATCTGCTATGTATTTTGTTTAACATGTTGCCAAGGTATCTGCGTTGAATTCTCATCGAAAGAAAATAGGATCAATTTGCACCTGCTAACATTCTAAATATGTTCTAATGAGGCTTCAAAGAGCAGTAATTTTGAAACTTTTTAAGTGAAGTTCTATTTTAATTAATGCGCTATTCTTATGATAGAAATTATTAAAATGAAAATTATTTGGCTAGTGATGCCATAATTGAATTTTGGAACTCCTGTTGCAATGAAGACTTTATGGTGTCAGATACAGACACCATGGCAACCCAAATAAGAGTAAAAAAGAAGATTTCTATTTCATCCATATAGGTATGGAGCTGTTGAGTTATTGACACAGTTTTTTATCAGTGATGTATGAAGTGTATATGTTTTCAAGATATTGGCATGGAAACCTAGGCCAGAAGAGTTGAAATTAATTGCTCATGAAAAGCTTCTAAATTTGTTTCCTGCAGATTTAAAAAAACCGATGTTTTGAATGACTTTGAAAAAATTATATATATAAAACAATTATCTCTTTAACTTCTTAACACATTTATGTATTTCAAATCACTTGGTACAATGGTTTATCTTAATGGGACAGTTTATTATTTGCAACACTTAGGCTGACAGCTGAAGGTCAAGGTCACACTTTAAGGTCAAAGTTCAAAAACAAGCAAAAATATAACTATTCATAATTTTTTCAACTTCAACTTACATATTTTCAGATAATTATGCACTAATGTTAATGTTTATGAGACAGTGTTTCACATACAAGACTTAGAGTTGTAACTCACAGGTCAAGGTCATGCATCACGGTCAAATGTCAAATCAGGTTAAAACAAGCTTGTCAGGGTATTAACTTGTACCAATATAAGCATTTTTTCCCTCCAAATAATTTTGTATAAATGTTCATTTTAATGCAAATAAGGGTTGCAACTCACAGGTTAATGCCACATTTCAATGTCAAATGCTACAGACATTTTAAAGTTCTTGGCATAGTTGCTAACTTTAACAATATGAGTACTTTGTTGCATACAAAACCAATGCTGTAGCTCTATGGTCAAGGTCACACTTCAAGATCATAATCAGAAGAAATAGACTGTGTCCTGTTGTCAACAGACATGAATACATTTTGAAATCACTTGGCATATGCAATTATATACTTTGATTAAAGGAACATTATGCCAAAATGTTATAGCTCTAATCCCCTCCAATTAATATGTATGGAATCATCATGCAGGGAGGATTTGACAACTGTGAAACTCTCTCTAGATAGTCATCATTATTTTGTGTGTAAAGTTAATTCTTATTGCATAAATATGTTCTATATCAAACTTTGACCATAACAAGAGATGTTTGTCAAACATTATGCCCCCTGGCATATGCAATTATATACTTTGAGTAAAGGAACATATGCCAAAATGTTAACCCATTTTTTTTTAAACCAAGTTCTTGTACTTTGAATTATCAAAAACTCCATTTCATTAATCCCTTTCAAACATTCAGAGCATGTTTGAAAACATCTCTTTTTGTCACTATGAGTTGTACTCTATTTTCTGCCTCTGTCAATGATAGAAATATAACATATTTTTTTGTTTTAAATTCCTCAAAAATTATAATTGCATTCACAGAGTTTTTCTACTTTTTTTGTCTAGATATTTATAAAGTTGTCTGCTGCAGATTTGTTGCAGGGTTAAGTGGTGGGCACAAACTTGCTATGTCATATTATTGTAGTAATGTGCATGTAGGGCAATCTGAAGGTTATGCACATCACATGTTTCTGCTAGAAAGGTCTATGCATATAGAAATCTATCTACTAATTTTCTTGAATCTTATTTTTTTTAAAAAAGAGTTAAAAATCATGATTTTTTTTATTTATTTTTCCTATCTGGTTGATTTGATCACTGGGATGGTCACATCAAAGACTATGAAATGGTAGTCTTCCCTCCTTGGCACATTATTGGTAATAAACCAAGGCAACGCCATATTATGTCTGTAGGAATTAATGTATGTTGTAAGTTGCATAAAACACCAAACAAGTATAAATATATCTGACAGACTGACCATAGCTCTAATCCCCTCCAATTAATATGTATGGAATCATCATGCAGGGAGGATTTGACAACTGTGAAACTCTCTCTAGATAGTCATCATCATTTTGTGTGTAAAGTTAATTCTTATTGCATAAATATGTCTATCAAACTTTAGAGATGTTTGTCAAACATTATGACCCTTCCCCCGGAATGCCTTAACCCACCTTATGCTTTATTTTTTTATGACACAATAGATATTTAAAAAAGCCTGCATGGAGTGCTAGACACTCCCAAGTCTGTATAAAGCGGGAGGGAGACATATTTTATTTTGTTAAGCAAAATAAATAAATAATAAAAATCATGTTGTTCTGATTTTACACTGCAAGTTTGCTAAATTGTTTTTAGCTCACCAGAGCACAAAGTGCTCAAGGTGAGTTTTTGTGATCGCCTTTTGTCCGTCGTTCGTCGTCCATTGTCAACATTTGCTTGTTAACACTCTAGAGGCAACATTTTGCATCTAATCTTCATAAAAGTTGATCAGAACATATATCTCCATAAAATCTAGGCCAAGTTCGAAACTGGGTCATGTCGGGTTAAAAACTAGGTCACTAGGCCAAATTTAATGAAAAACACTCTGGAAGCCGCATTTTTGGCTTGAACATGTTGAAACTATGTTATCTAGGTTATTAGTGATATCTAGGCCAAGTTCGAATATAGGTCATGTTGGGTCAAAAACTAGGTCACTAGGCCAAATTGAAAGAAAATCTTGTCAACACTCTGGAAGCCACATTTTAAACTTGAACATGTTGAAACTTTGTCAGAAAGTTTGTCTTGATGATATCTTGATGATATCTAGGCCAAGTTTGAATAAGGGTCATGGTGGGTCAAAAACTAGGTCACTAGGCCAAATTTAATGAAAATCTTGTTAACACTCTGGAAGCCGCATTTTTGGCTTGAGCATGTTGAAACTTTGTCAGAATGTTTGTCTTAGTGAATCTAGGTCAAGTTTGAATATAGATCATGTCGGGTCAAATACTAGGTCACTAGGCCAAATTGAAGGAAAATCTTGTTAACACTCTGGAAGCCACATTTTAAATTTGAGCATGTTGAAACTTTGTCAGACAGTTTGTCTTGATGATATCGAGGCCAAGTTCGAATATGGGTCATGTCTGGTTAAAACTAGGTCACTAGGCCAAATTTAATGAAAATCTTGTTAACACTCTGGAAGCCGCATTTTTGGCTTGAACATGTTGAAACTATGTTTGTCTTAGTGATATCTAGGTCAAGTTCGAATATAGGTCATGTTGGGTCAAAAACTAGCCTAGGTCACAAGGCCAAATTTAAGGAAAATCTTGACATGAGCAGCTTGAAATTTTGTCAGAAAGTTTGTCTTGATGATATTGCCATTGGCACTGAAAGAGTTAAGTCTTAAATAGACCATTCTCAGGTGAGCGATTCCAGGGCCTCATGGCCCTCTTGTTTAATACTCTGCTACTTAAAACTCAGATGGAAGGTAATTGTGGCTTTGATTGTTATCGTACACAACAATATGCCATGATAAGTAATGGAAATGTTATATTTAGTTATCTTTAAAACTTTTATTATGTCAGCAAATTATGCATACACAGTAACTGGCTAAGATGTAACTTTATTAAATGCTTACAAAGTAACTGTAACTTAATGTGTAACTTTATTAAACCACTATACACTTAGCAAACGTTATTTATAAAATTTTAACCGAAAAACAGTCTAGTTTTCTTCAAATAGAAATATCTGTGTTATAACTTCTACATAAGCAGCATATTTTGCTACAATGTTTTTTCACAATTTAGTACTTTTGTGCAATGGTTACAAGAAAACAAATCACAACTTTTACAAGTAAAAGTTTTCAAAGAGCAAACAAGTAAAATATGTAAATTTACTTAGACATTGTCCGAAATTAACAGTCAAAACAGTGGCCATCAACTGATCTAGGCACTAAAACACTTTTAACTACAAAATAATCTGACAATGCCTATTGAAACTTTTCAACTTTTCAAAATATATATATATTTTTTAACAGTTTTGGGAAGAAAGGATGAAAACAGTCTACACCAAATGGGATGCAAAAGCACCAGTCACCATGTCTGCCCTTCTGATGGGCTAATAAGTGTAACTGTACACCAAACACTCAAAATTTGTCGTATAATCTAGAACCATGCATAGGCTAGTGAAGGTTCAGCAAGTCATTTAATGATATCCTCCCAACAAACAAAGAATGACCATAATTGCCTCTTTGCTTTCTTGTAGAACTGGACCCATGGCACAATCCATCGACTTTCTCCTCTCTGTGCAGCTCATGGGTTTGAACCACCTGCAAAATGATGTACAATCAATAACTTAAATTGTTGCACCAATGACATATATGTATCAATAACCGGTATCTATCAAAGAGGTCAGACTGGACTCAATGAATGAATCAAATGTATTTACAAGTATTCACAACTGGTATTAAATGAAGTCAAGCTGATTGACATTCAAATGTTTGCTTCATATCATCACAATTTTATCCGGAAGAAAACTAATCTTTATGAAATAAATGTTATATGGCTGGGGCTTGAACTCATGAATTCCGGAGATTGATGTCTGATTGCAAATCTGACATGTCAGCAAGAGTGCTATATATTGGGTTTGGGTTTTAACATATATTTAATGTGCTGAAGACAAAAAAAAAAAAAATTAACATACAAGTAACACATTTATTTTAAAAACATAACTTCCAAAGAAACACAAATGAAACAGCACAATACATTCAAGCCTGGCAAAAAGGCCAAACAAAGGTAATGCATTGAAGAACAAAGCCAGTCTTAATTGCTAATTAATTTGAAAAAATTATGTACAATTCAAGAAGCATTTTTTTGTTTTTGTGTACTGAATTTGACCAAATATGTTCAAACATTACTACTTACAACAGCATTAAAACTTTCTGATCCATTTCTGATTAAAAGGTTCGTTCCTACAGCGTACCTGCATGAAAAGTTGTTGAAATGTATGTATACTTTTTCAGCCATAAATCCAAAATGACCATGCTTTTAATCAAAGCGCCAATGGCACTGTAGTGGCGATCGTATGGAAAATCCTGCAAAGTAACAAGCAGTATATCGGTGTAGGGCTTGCGATGACTCTGGTGCGGGTATATTTGAGAATGTATCAACCCTGCATCTTTTGACAGTAGAATAATTTTAGGTTGCCAGAATGTCTTGGTGATTTTTTAGTTACGTTCTGAAATTGGTCATGATGTTTTCAAAATTAGGCCATTCCAAAGTTATGAAAAATCTAGTTTTAGCTCATTAGAATGGCTATTTGTAATCTAAATTGTTCGGGTAATCACATGTTTATCACCAGGTCGCTAGGCCATATTAAGATAAAATATTTTTTACACTTTAGAAATGACTAAATTATCAAGAAAGGAGAGAAAACAGTATCCATTAGTTTGGTGTTTGTTTCAATGATGTCCGATATTAAACAGGTCTGTTCAATTTAGTCCCTCACATTGCATGGTTGAGGGTTGTCAGAGACATATAAACACAGTGTATTTATATGTCTCTGAGGTTGTTAAACTGCTTCGAATAATGTGAGTGCAAAAACAAACACAAAACATGCTCAAAAAGCACAATTTCACTATTTGCCAAACTGTTCAATTTATAAAAATATAGGCATATATTATAATGCTCGATCTCCAAACTAAATTAGGCTACACTTTCAGCATTGATTGCTAATTGACTCTAGAACGTGCAGACGTGTATATATACATAACATGTGTACACACTGACATCGTGTGTCCTTTAAACCTTTGTAAACCAGTCTTATCATCTAGACGCTTTCATATAATATTTAAACAACTACAAAATAAAGCGTTTATAATATTGAGATTTAAGAACACCAGTCTCGCGAGCTATTTATAGAACCTTTTGGAATTTCCAGATTTGAGTATCATCAGAGTTATTTGCCGTTATTTGCAAGGCAGAACGCGCAATGATATTTATTATCTGCCCAATCATGACGAAGATAATATTTACATATTTTAACTCTATGTAGATAATGTCTCGATAAAACTCAAATATTAGTAACAATCCGGTACCAAAGTAGCACTGACATAATTATTATTAATCACGTCTTTGCATCAATGATGGAACTATAACGGATGTGAGTAAATTAGTTTGCAGTAAGGAAAAAAAATATCAACCGATTGTTCAAAACCGACTATGTAAATATTTTTCCTTGTTGTTGTTTCTGTTAGCATTGTGGCGATTGTCAAACCAATAGCCACAAAAACTGATACAAAATTTAACTTGTGCACACACTCTCCACATTTTCCATATCATTTTAGACATACATTACCTCTTTTCTCTGCCTCACTTGAAACAGAGGTGTAAGATGAAAGACTTAAGTCACAAATACTTTTATCAATTGGTCAGAGAGAAATGGCCTCTCTACGACTCTAAAATTGAAAGACGAGTGCACTTACCCCTGCGCCATTATACCCGGCGTTTTATAGGGTGGGTATACAAAGAGAAAGTTTTTAATTTACTATACATAGTTTACCTTTGCTTGGTAGCTGGTATACCAATGTCTTCCATCAAACTGTCCGCCATATCATAGCCACTAGTCTTCAAACACTCGGAATCACTGCAAACAAACAAGTGTTTAACATGTAAAGTGTATTTAAAGTTTTCCTAGAGATATCTATAGGGAATTTTTAGATACCTTTCTGCAAACTTGTAGAAACATAACTTAAGCATTCATGAGAAAATAGAAAGCATTCATTTGTAATGAAGCAAGTTATACATAGTTTACCTTTGCTTGGTAGCTGGTATACCAATTTCTTCCATCGAACTGTCCGCCATATCATAGCCACTAGTCTTTAAACCAGGGGTGGCAAAATATGATTTTGACTTACTTGTCCGTTTTTTCAAAATGCTATTTTGCACTTGTCCATATGATATATTTATATAGAAAATCCCTACAAAATTTCACTTGTCCGTACAGGCTCTGGGACAAGCTGGGCAATACAGACAGTGGATTTTGCCACCCCTGTAAACGCTCTGAGTCACTGCAAACAAAGAAGTTTTTTACATGTAAAGTGTATCTTAAGTATTCCTACACATATCTATAGGGAATTTTTAGATACTTTTCTGAAAACTTGTAGAAACATAACTTAAGCATTCATGAGAAAATAGAAAGCATTAATTCGTAATGAAGCAAGTTATTCAGAGTTTAGCTGCCATCGAACTGTCGGCCATATCATCGCCACTAGTCTTCAATCACTCGGAGTCCTTGCAAACAAACAAGTGTTTTACATGTAAAGTGTATTTAAAGTATTCCTAGAGATATCTATAGGGAATTTTTAGATAGCTACTATATTTTGTATGAAGGTAGGATAAAAGTCTTTAACTCCAGATTTAGGTGTGATAGCCTACTGGTCAGTTATATAAATTTTGTAGTTTTATACCTTGAAACTGATTGGCCTGCTTCAACATCTTCCTGCATATCAACATCAGGTATCGGTGCATTACCATTTAATAGTTCTTCGTAGTTCAGATCTGTCCAAATACCAACAAAAGTGCTTGAGTCCAGTTCAGACAGCTCAAGGTTGTCTTCTTCAAACAATTCCTCGACAAATGATCCACTGCTGGGAAGTGTGGTGTTTACTACTGGTACGAAGTGATTCGGTATCCAATTACTTGCAGTCATGTCTTGCCTGGTAGAAGACCACATTATATTGCCAATCCCTGAACCATCATCTAGCCTGGGAATAATCAATCTGTTCAATGTGGTGCTGTATAATTCCGATCCCAGCTGAGGGTACATTGAAAACAATTGACAACGTAATACCGAGCTAAGAGCAAAGATGTGCCAAATACCCATGTATGTTTTGTCCTGACACGCCTCCCTAACTTCCTTTTTAAAGATAGTTCTTGGTACCAACCGTGTTCCAGGGATGTAGTGTTCAGAAAACATTGCATAAGTCTTTACAAGCTGCTGCGCCTCTTTTTTTCAAGTAGGACTGTCCCATTTTGAAGGTGCTCATCACTCAAATAAAGATCAATGTTTGTTACCATTTCGATGACAATTCGGCAACGTATTTCAGTGTGATGATCTTCGTCCCCAAATGACAAAATGCTCCCTGACCGCGGTAGGCAATTTCCATCTCCCTGAACAAATACTGGTAATTTGCCCAATGTTGCTTCAACTGTCCGATTGTTGTTTATGTGCCAGTCTGTCAACTGTAATCCCATAAATAACTACATCGATGTCAGGGTTGAAGTTAATGTCTCCATAGAGTTCTCTTACCTCATCCTCTATTGTAGGCACTATGATCTGCAAATCACTGAAGGATTCACACAGACACATTTTACTCAAGATCATTCAGGCCTTTTTCTATAGTTCCCACGGGTCCGACTATCGGACCCGTTCCCCAAGCAAAATATACTCTTTTTTTCCCAATCTGACAAAAAAATTCCCAATCAGAAGCACCTACGAAAAATCGTATACATTTACCGCGAATCTGTCGTGAAGCCGCAAAATAAACTTCAATTAAACTACATTCGGTATTTTCGGATTTTATCGCTGATTATATATAAACCGCACTAGATGACAGGGAATGACAGCTTTGAACCCGTCTGCATGTAAATGCAGGCCTTTTTCTATAGGTCCCACGTGTCCGACTATCGGATCCATTCTCCAAGCAAAATATAACTTTTTTTCCCAATCAAAAAAGAAATTACCAATCGGGAGTACCTACGAAAAATTGTCTATCGGGACAGGTGAGTCGCGCAATAACATGAAAACAATGCGTTTGGATATTCTCGGATTCATCGTTGATTAATATAAAGCATGTGATGATCGTCGACTTTCGTTTTATGAACGTTTATCATGCATCATCACCAAAGTATCGCAAGTAGTAAATATTACTGCGTCAAAATGAGAAAAAAAGATTCTAACAGATCGAAAAGGGTAAATTCCATGTTTGACACATCATCGGGTGCCCTTCTGTCAGAACTTTCTAAGAGAGTCTGATGGTTATTCAACTTATTTATGCTGGCGATGGACATCGCACTGGTCAAATCCCTCAATGGTGAGCGCTTTGTAAAGTTTCTTTGGGAATCATGTTGTTTTATTTTATGTTTTGAAGACGATCTTTTCTGATAGATTACTGTCAACGATAATTGGCTGTTGGATAGACCTATAAATATGACCCTTCAAAACTTATTTCACATTTTGACATTTTCCAGTTAATAAGTTACATGCAAAGTGAGAGTAAAAAAATAACATAATGAATGTGCATGTACACGTCTAATATTTTAGAATAGCTGTAGGAATGAGTGTATGCATGATAAAATGGTACACCTAATTTCCCAATGCTCATCTGGAAGCTCTTTGAATTATTCTAGCTATTATTGTCCCTTGTGTCAGAAATGTTGAATATTTTGTGTCTATTTAACAGTCCATATTATAAGAAATTGTAGATTAAAATGTTTGTTTTATATACAACTTAGATAAGAAAGCCTGTTCTTTTAACAATGAAAATTCCCAAAATTTGAGTTTAAGCGGTTAAATTTCTTCCCAAATTGGCTAATTTTACGACGCAAATTTTCCCAATTTATCCAGGGTCTTTTTCCCAAAATGGACAGAAAAAGGCCTGTCATTTGAAAGTAGTCTTGCCTTGAATATGTAAGAGGATTACTGACTGGAGATTCCAAGTTTTCCTGACTTTTACTTTCATGATTCTCCTCTCGAGTTTACTTCTGGCACTGCAGGGTTGGCAACATTCTCCTCTGTGTTAACAGCGGTCACTTCATTTTGTTGTAGTTGTTTCTCTGCATACTTTTCTACATATTTCCTATTTAAGCAGTTTACCAAATCCCCTGATTCACATTTCTTGCAAAAACAGGATAAATTCCGTTCTCTTAACAAACCTGGTTCTTTTGTACTGTTCAAGATCTGGTGGAATTTTCGAGTACTAGTCACTGTTTTCACATCAGTTTTGGCTCTGTTTCTACCGATCTCTCCATTGTTCACGTAGAAAAAATTGCGCGTTGACAATACATCATCTACTTCCAGATGACTGTGACAGTAATTATAAACATCTTCTGCGCTGTTCAGAACTACTTTATTTCCAATAATAGCTCTATTCAAAGACCTATTCAGTACACCAATCTCTCCATCGCACTCACTCTTGCAGTGCTCTGCAAAATCAATCACTTGCAAGACTGAACCAGCTGGAACGTTAAATTAATTTGCTTGAATTGTTTGTTCTGCCACTAGGCGGTGAAAAAGTGCTGCAAGAAAGTGTACCCTTGTGCCGGCTTCTTAATGTCCTTTTCAACCATCTCTTGAATTAGTTTGTTTTAACTACCTTTCTCAGTTATCACCACTTTCTTTTAATACCATACCATTACCACTATTTGTGTCATTTGTCCAACGGTTCCATGTAAGGATTTTGTCTTCAGGAATCTGGTTATAAAATTCCTTACAGTGTTTTCTCGTAATTAAAACACTGATTACAACCACCATTTATGCAATTTGCATCATGAAACTGTCCACTGTCAGTCTTTGGGCAGAGCAATATGTCAAAAATATAATTTTCATGTGTCTTTTTACAGTTCTGGTCAGGAGATGCTCTACTTAGTGTCAGGAGTTTAAACCTTATGTTAGTACAGTAGGGGCAGCAACAGTAATCCCTGTGACTTAGGGATAGCAGGCGTACATTTCGTTTTCTCAGTGCTGCGAACTTGCTGAGACTGACATTATTATGATTTTCAAAATTATACCTCCATGAGCAGCCTTTACCTATACTTGCATTGCATATCCAGGACCTTCTCTGGTAGCAAATCTCTTTTGTGGAAGAATTCTTGATATGTCTTCCCGCAAGTAGAACATCTGGATGCCTCTTATGTCAACTCTGCTTTTGCGCTTTAACATGGCCCGCTTTGCAAGGTAAAGTCGTGCTGCAGGCTTTACTGAACTGTGTTGAATTTTAGTCCTTTTCTTCTCATTATTTTGCTGTTTTGGTGAATAAACTGTCGTCATATCTTCCTTCTTCTCAACCATTTTCTATTTCGCGAAATCATCCTTCTTCAAATCATCTAATGCCTGTCTTTTTCTTGGGGTGGCCCTCTTTTCAGTGTTATCTAGCACTTTTGCGGAATTTTTTCGGCGTTTTCTTTCAAACTTATTAACAAGGTTAAATGCCTTAAGGGCTAGGCCAAGTTATGGCCCCTCATTTAACAAAAAAAGTTGTTTCTTGCTGTTTCCGTGCAATAACTGCCACAAATGTGAACCGGTTTTTATACGACCGTTTCTTAAAGACGGTACGTATTATGGTATGGTCATGTCCCTCCCTCCGTCCGTCCGTCCATCCGTCCGTTCGGGTTTTCCGCACTTTTTTCTTACATATTTTTGAGCTATTGAGCTGAAATTTTGTATAAGGCTTTGTAGTGATGTGTCACATATCAAGTTCATATTTCCTGGGATTTCGTCAATTTTTGAATAAGTTATGCCCCTTTTTGGACTTGGAATATTTGTTTTCCGCACTCTTTTTCTACATGCTTTGATGTATTGAGCTGAAATTATGTATATGGCTTTGTAATCAAGTGTCACAGATCAAGTTCACATTTCCTCGAATTTCGTCAATTTTTTAATGAGTTATGCCCCTTTTTGGACTTAGAATATTGGTTTTCCGCACTTTTTTCCTACATACTTTGAGCTATTGACCTGAAATTTTGTATATGGCATTGTAATCATGTGTCACAGATCAAGTTTCTGCATGAGTTATGCATTTTTCATAGTTTCCCATTATTCTTTAACAACTTATTCCTGAACGACTTTATTAACTTTTTACAAACAAACAATATATCAAAACAAAGAGGAAACTTACAAAGAAGTTCCTGACGGGCGTATTATGTACCGTTTGCGGTACTCTTGTTTTCAAACTTGGTAACAAGGTTAAATGCCTTAAGGGCTAGGCCAAGTTTGATCGTCACTTTCGGGGGACTTTATTCGGTGGAGTTATGGCCCCTTATTCAACAAAAAATGTTGTTTCTTGCTGTTTCCGTGCAATAACTGCCACAAATGTGAACCGTTTTTTTGTTCAAACTTGGTAACAAGGTTAAGTGCCTTAAGGGCTAGGCCAAGTTCGATCTTCACTTTCGGCGGACTTTATTCGGTGGAGTTATGGCCCCTTATTTAACAAAAAAATGTCGTTTCTTGCTGTTTCCGTGCAATAACTGCCACAAATGTGAACCTTTTTTTTTTCAAACTTGGTAACAAGGTTAAATGCCTTAATGGCTAGGCCTAGTTCGATCGTCACTTTCGGTGGAGTTATGGCCCCTTAATTAACAATAAATTAAATAACTGCCACAAACTTGGTAACAACCTAGGCCAAGTTCGTTTACTTTACCCTGTAATACATGTTCAATAAAAAGTCTACTGACATGTTTAAACCTAACCTCAACATTTTCCTACAATATTTCCTGCAAGCGGGGGATATAAATTTCATGAATTTGCTTGTTTGTCTTGAAAGGGCTTGTTGATTGACTTGTAGCACAAATGCTTGACTTTTTACTCATTCTAGAATTAGCTTTTCTTTCTCTGTCTTTTTTCCTATTTCACATTTTTTTCTGGTATGACAACCTTGCTCTTTCTTCCCTTTTCTTTTCTCTGTTATAGTCCCTTTTGGCGTGTATGCTGTGACTTGTTTCAACTGTTGGGATTTCTTACTGACTTTGGAGTATTTATACAACCATTCATCTCCATCTTTTTTTTCTCTAAATACCTCCTTTGTCTTTCTCTTTGCATCTGTAATTCATGTGCTTTTTTCTGCTTTGCCACTGGATTTGGATTTTTCTTTTGCAATTCTTTCTTTAGCTTCTCTCTTCTTTTTTTCACTCATACCTTTTGCTTGTTCAAGTATTCTTTTTATCTTTCAGGATCCTGTTCCTTCATCTGGCTTCTCAAGGCTCCAGATCTGTCCATCTTTAAATAGTCAATTAAGCTGAAAATAATGAAAATATCTCTGTTCAAGCATTTAAGATATTTTTTTGAGTAAAGGTTATGGATTTCACAAAAACTCTTCATAAGGATCATATACATGTATCAAGTTTCTTATAGATCGGACAAAAACTGTAGGAGTAGTTTGCTGTACAAGATTCTATACTGTTTTGTATGTCTATAGTTAATGACAGTAAATTGTATAATATTGTCTTAATTACCCTAAAAGAAGATATATTTACCAGATCAAACCCCCCGTAATGCGCAATGGTTTCAAACAGTGTTACGTGCTCACATGCAGTGGTTTTTTATGTTTTGGGGAATGGTGACGGGGCCCGTAAGGAGGGTAAAATTACGATCGCAACATTTTTTAAATTCAATTTCTGGTTATGGCCTCAAAACTTAAGAAACCACCTGTATAACCAGAAAGTACCAAGTTTAACACTATCCTTGAATCCCCGCCCACCACATAATCACACAATAACTGAGTAGATGGACAGTTTTTTGCGAAAGTTGCTTTTTTGACAGATGTTTGAAATTGAAAAATAGAAAAAACAAAGCAAAATGAATGCAAAGCAATACATACCCCAACAATAAATTCTCTTTGTTGGACATAAAACTACAAATTAGTCGAAAATGTGAGTATATGGACCGACCTGGTGAAGAAGCTGGGAGTTCCGTCCGTCAAAAAGACGATGACTCCCTATCCAATTTTTAGTTATTTTGTTCATTTCAATGTAAAATAAAATCAGCAAAATTGATTTTTATCGATTCTATTGTTGTATTTTATTCAAATAAATGCATGTATTATTCAGGGGAGCTAATTTAACCCCCCCCCAAAAAAAAAAAATCCGGTCAGCCAGGTCATATGCATGACTCTTTCTGGAGCATCATCATATATATGAACTATGTTCAAGAGCTCAAGAGCTTATGACAGCCCTTAGGACTCCTAAGCAGGGTTTGACATTGTTTTGACAATTCAGGGGTCCACTGGATGCATAGTTCATAAAATTAGGGGTCCAATCATTAAGACTGGGTATACCAACAAATTATTAGCGATTAAATAAACTGTACCTAGCTGCATTACATAACTATTCAGTTGACCAGACCGTTGTTCTTCGTTCTATCCAGCAGCAGCTTTACATGCTGTTACAAAATTGGAGTGCACATTCACAGTTTACATGCTGTAACAAAATTGGAGCGCACATTTACAGTTTGCATGAATTTTGGAAGTATATACAGCCTTCTGAAAAAGGATTAGATTTACTTTTTCGCAGATAATGATATACCAAGTGTCACAGTACATTTAATCATCGCAAAACTGCATGCATCCATTACATTTCTGAAGCCAAACAGACTGAAAGTTTCTTTGCATTTGGGGACTGACATAGAATCGGAGGAAGTGCTCAGTTCTGGTACTACCTGAGCTTACATTTTCGTGTTCCTTCCTTTTTCAGCACAAATTCTGCAAATTTTATTGCTTCAACATTTTTCACACATTTACATGGGCGATCAAGTCCGAATATTCCGAAACAATAACTCTGAATTGATTGGATGATATATATAAACTAAAGTAAGGAACAAATCGAGGGCTTGGCGTGACACGGTTGTAACTAAAATTGGTATTTTTTTACCAAGGTTAATCACCTCGCCATGAAGTCTTTATAAGCGTTAAATCATTTTTCTTGGTAAACAATGGAAATTTAGGTGCCATTGCTCTTTCTGAGCAATGGCACCTAAATTTGCATTGTTTACAAAGGGTCAAAATTGCCCCTACACCATGGTTTTCAAAATAGGTTTTCAGTTACAACCGTTTCACGCCAAGCCCTCGAAATCATCTTCGCTAGCCAAGGCTGCATTCCCATAGTTATGTTAATGTAAATATTCTCCTATTTCATTGTTGCTTTCTTTTACCCTGGTTCTTTTGAAAACATTGCGACAAACTAAGAAATTGATCAAAACGAGCAATTTCTTCTTTTGCCACAAAGTTTTCAACTCTTTTCAGTAATTATACCTACATTTATAGCTATTCAGTATTTTTTCATATATCTCTTCAAAGTCGTCGACTGCAGATATTTTATATGTGAGAAGGGGCCTTTCCCTCATACTGCAATTCTGCAGCAGATGACTTTGAACGTATTTTGTCAAAAAATAGAAAATCTCTATAATTGAAGTGATAACCTATGACAAAAAGTGGAAAACATTGTGGCAAAAGGAGAAATTGCACGTTTTGTGCAATTTCTTCTTTTGTCACTATGTTTTCAAAAAGCCGTCTGTTGCAGAGGCGTCAGAAAGCGTCTATATGAGGGTAAGGGTTAATGCGCTTTCTTTCACCCTGATTCCATGTGCTGGCACACATTAGTCAGTGTTGATAGACTGTGAAAGGGAAAAAAACAAAATGTAGAATAACAGTAAATATTATTGTGGAAAAATAAGAAAAGAGACTGACAGGTCTCAGATAATTCAATGTTTTTGGCGGCATCAAGGTGTCGAGCATTCTCTCGTCCCCGTCACACCTTTGTCTGTGAGTGTTATTTTTCCTGAGAATCATGATTGTCAACAAGTTGAGGCAAGCATTGCTCAGTCCCTACATGAGAAATGAGTTACAAGTTCCCAACAGATGTTTGTTTGACTGTTAAATATTAATAATTAACATAGCTATAGTTGGTTATATTATAATCTTGGAAAGGGAGGCATATTTGCAAGTTCTGTGAGTTCATTTCTACAAAAAAAAAAATGGAGGGTCCAAATGAACTTTCTGATGAAGACCTAAACATGTTATGTAATAATTTCAGAGATGCCAAAGCATGAAAGCTAGCTCTGTAGTGAATGAATTAACTCTTCATATTAATAATTTTAACTCTCATTTGAAATTTAAGTTAAATCATAAAAGCTTGCTCTTTCACAAAATTAGAGGCAAAGCGGTGGAATTCCTTCCCAAAATGAAAATCTTTCCAAATTAGACAGAAAAAGCCCTGGAATTTTAACATTTTTCTCTGCATCCAACTGGATGCAAACAATAAAAAGCTATTTTAGTGTCCTTCATCCGGTAAATCCCTGCCCAAGCTTTGAGCTATAGCGATGACATTTAGATGGCAGCTGGATCCAAAGACAAATTCGATCTGGGAAGAAATGAGTAGTGATAAATGTCATGGAGTTGCCATGTATGGCCGGGTGGAGGAATCTGTCATCTCATCTGGGATGTCAATAAAGCCATTGGTGTCCTGGGATATTCTACAAGTATTAACTAGAAAAAACATTTTGTCTCTAGGCATTTTGAGAACATATTGGCCCTTTGTTTTTGGAAAATTGATTGCTATTATTAAAATATTTGGGAATGACAAATCCAGGGCTAACATGCCAAATTGGGAATTCCGCATGATTTTAAAGACTTTTACCATTCTGAATGGCCTGTCTATTCATTATTGTATACAAGACTTGAAAAGCTGATGTATCCAAAGTATTGGTGGTTTGATCACTCTATATTTGTCTTTCTTATACAACCTTGAGAGTTTAAGGAGTTTAACTTGACTGAGCAAGACCATGAATTCCGTTACATCAATGATCATTGTTTCAACAGTCCGTCGTAATCATAGATAGAGATTTGTAAAATATATTGATATTACTAAAAAATGAATGAGGAATAAAGGTCCCTTAGGTATCTATAGTTCTTTTTAAATTACCTTTTCAGACCATGGCTTCACCTTTTGATTTCAAAAGGCCCGACATGAAAGAGTTTTTGAGCAGGAAGGTAGATTTACTGAAGTATTTCAATGCAGAGGAAGTGGCAGAAATGCGAGATGTGGAGAAAAGACGTTATGAAAACATGGTTCAGAATTATGACATGATGATGCTTATGGGTAAGTTATTCAGCTTGTGAACTTTTAAAGTTTTAGAAAGTACAACTCTTAGTATTATAAACACAAAGTTCAATTTGAATGCATGCAGTTGATGCTCAAACTCGTGAGAAACAGCTGTATTGTAATACAATCATTTTAAAAGTTACTGTGTAGCGAAAGTATGGGTAAACGATCATATTAAATAAAAGGTAAAATAGTTATCAAAATTGTCTTTGAATTATAATTATTACCTTTTTTTGCCATTGGAGATACACATTTTTTTTTTTTAAAGATTATGAGTTCAAAAGAACTGTGAAAAATAAATTAATTATAACCCCTTCGAAGAAGAGGGGATATATATGAGTCACTGTGTCGGGCTGTCTGTCTGTCGGTCGGAAGCCATATTTTGTCCGGCCTATTTCTTACAAACCACTAGGTGGAATTCAATAAAAAATTTAGGTTACCACTTATCAAATGTTGCCTTAAATTAAAATCGCTTTGTCGTTCTGGATTCTAAAGCAGACAATTTTAAGAAACTTCGTGGCAAAAGGAAACATTGCTCTTGATTAGCAATTTCTTCATTTGCTATAGTATTTTAAACTCAATGATGATATTTTCATTTTATATAAATGTGTCATATTTGCCAATATGTCTTCAAAGTTGTCTTATACAGATTTGATATGTGTCGGAAAGGGTTGAAATTTAATTTGCATTATCACGGTGACACCCTGAATTTGAAAATAAAAGAATGGTTCGATATTAAAAGTAAATGACAATAAATTGTCAGTTCTCATTTTGGTTTTTAACATAGGTTTACCAGCAATTAAACCATTGTTTATGAATGGACCAGCATACAGAGCAAGACAGGCTAAACTAGAGGAACAGCTAGAGTTTGTGTCGCCACCCAGTGACAGTGATACTGATGATGAATGGACACCTCGTATGGAACAGAAAAAGTCCCAAAAAGGTTGCTCTTATAAACTCTAAGCCTAATACAGACAATACTGTCTTGAATATTTCAATGTTATCTTAAATGTTATCTTAAAACCCTATGAATGAGTAGAAAGCTAAATTACAATAGGGTGCAACAATTTCATTTCTCATCTGGTGTCCCAAAAGACCACAAGAATCTTGAAACAGATGTCTCTCCATGGATATATCAGGTGTCCCAACCTTACAAGTGATTCAATTTTACATAAAAACCTTGTGTCCTGGGCATAAAGAAGGTGGAGCATCTGACTTGAGAAAGTTGATGTGCCACTGCCCTTTCCAATATACAGAGACCCTTTATGGTGCCATTGCAATAGGCGATTTTGAAAACACTTTGCCAAAAGTAGAAATTGGGCAATTTTCTCATTTTACCATAATGTTTTCAACTCTTTTCAATAATAAATAATACTTTAATTTACAAAAAAAATCCACATTTTTGGCCGGATTGCTCTAGCAATTCCAGTATATAGATTGGCGATGTCCGTCCATCTGTCTGTCTGTCCGTCAACATTTTGGTTAAAGTTTCAGGTTGAGGCAAATTCTCAGCACTGGAAATGGTGACAAACTTGAAACTTTGCCTGAAGGTAACCAGTAACAAGTTCTATATATTTCTATGGTTACTTTGACCTTGACCTTGGTGTATCGATTTTCAAGGTCAAATTGTTGACAATCTATCAACATTTTGGTTAAAGTTTCTGGTTGAGGCAAAATCTCAGCACTGGAAAGTGTTACAAACTTTAAACTTTGCCTGAAAGTAACTAGTAACAAGTTCTATTGATTTCTATGGTCACTTTGACCTTGACCTTGGTTTGTCGATTTTCAAGGTCAAATTTCCGACAATCCGGCCTTATCGTTGTCTTCAGCGGTTTCTTGTTACTGAGATGTTTTCAAAGTTGCCTGCAGCAGATTTTTCGTATGTGAGAAAGGTTTAATGCAATCTCAACTAATCTAACCTAAACGAATGACTCTTCAACATTCACCACAGATTGACCTTTGCATCTGCCAATCAAATTATTGCCAATAATTGGCGTTAGGAATAAAACAGAGAGATACTATTAATAAAAAAGATAGAGTGACTGTCAAGTATTCTGACTGTATAGAACAAAGCATTGGTTGTATCGCGTGATTTCATTGGACAAAACACAAACAGCACATGTTCAGATCACAAAAATTAAATTGTATCTTGTTGACTTAGAAATGAACTCATTGAATTCCTCATAACTGTAAACTTCTTTTATTTCTTCAAGGTACAAAAAGAAAAAGTAGCTTCATAGCCCCTATTTCACATCCATTTAAGCCTAAATCTGAGGAGAAAAAGCCAAGAAAACCCAGACAGGTAATTAAACCCTTTCATTGGCAAAATTGAGTGTCTTACTTTACAGCAGACAACTTTTGTAAACATTGAAATAACTTTTAACCAACTTTTGATGACTTAAGTTAATAATGACTGCAAATATATTGAGAAAAAGAGAAACTGATCCTTCTCTCACAATGTTTTTAACTGGTTTTATCTTATGTTCATACTTCAATTAGAGGGTTACCTGCATTCTTGTCAAGTTGTCAAATGATTTTGATTTTTGACCAGATTGCTCTAGCAATTCCGGTCTATAGATTGGTGATGTCCGTCTGTCTGTCTGTCTGTCAACATTTTGGTTAAAGTTTCAGATTGAGGCAAAATCTCAGCACTGGAAAGGGTTACAAACTTGAAACTTTGCCTGAAGGTAACCAGTAACAAGTTCTATTGATTTCTATGGTTAATTTGACCTTGATCTTGGTTTGTCGATTTTCAAGGTCAAATTGCCGACAATCCGGCCTTATCGTCTTCAGCAGTTTCTTGTTTCCTTTGTATTCTAATTTGATGAAGAAATTTGTATTTGGCTCTAAATTTGTTTTTTATATATTTGTAATATTCTCCCAAGTATTGACAGTCTGACAGATGCAAATCATTACTATATTTCTTCTAACCTATGCATAATTGATCAAAATAATTATAAAAACAGATGTATGATCAATGTCTACTGGAATCACATATGTACTTCAACTTTTAGATAAAATTTGGTTGATCTACCTCTGTTTAACCATTTCCACCATGCAAATGCTTATTCATGAGACAACTTTTGAAAACATGCCGGCCAAAGGAGCATTTTTCTTTAAGATTATACTGTCATTCATAGAGAGTTTCCTTACTTTTGTTTTGTTATCAGCAAAGTCGTATGTGGGAAAGGTTAAGGACAAATTGAGATGGACAGTTGCAGTTAACACAATGTGCAACCTATGCACATCATGCGATTATGGATAGTCTGAAGATGATATTTTTCAATTTTATTTAATGAAGACTTTTCCTTAACCCTTTCCCACATACAACAAATACGTCCCTTATGACTCAGAAAACATTTAGTCGAAAATATGTAAACTTTCTGTTAAAGAACAAATTATTGCTGAAAAGATTGAGAATATTGTGGCAAAAGAAAAAATGCGCCATCTGCATGTGGAAAAGGGTTAATGTTTAGACTGATTGTAATTTACAGTTGTCATGGTATAATTTGAAGTTCTGCACTTGAAATTCCTGAAGTCAATGTCAGTTATGTATAAATTGCTAATTTTGCAAGATATTAAAAGGGAATTAACTTGTGTAAACTATTTAGTATACTTTCTATAGATCATAAGAGTTGTCTCTCTTCATTCATAATTCAAGTTAGCATTTTGACTGACTGGCTTGGGTTAGGCTAAATAGACTGGTAACTTACCGAGGTAGCGGTGTGATATAACTGGAAAATTGTTGAAAGTGGCGTAAAACACCAAACAATAAATTGTTTGTGTGTGGAAAAAGTTCAAACCCTTTCC
Source organism: Serripes groenlandicus (assembly GCA_031761405.1). Classification (NCBI taxonomy): domain Eukaryota; kingdom Metazoa; phylum Mollusca; class Bivalvia; order Cardiida; family Cardiidae; genus Serripes; species Serripes groenlandicus. The sequence continues at coordinate 6,577,530 of JASEVX010000012.1, read as the reverse complement.
CTCATATAGACGCTTTCTGACGTCTCTGCAGCAGAAGGCTTTTTGAAAACATAGTGACAAAAGAAGAAATTGCTCAAAACAAGCAATTTCTCTTTTTGCCACAATGTTTTCCACTTTCAGTCATAGGTTATCCATTCAATTATGTATAGAGATTTTCTTTTTTTTGACAAAATATGTTCAAAGTCGTCTGCTGCAGAATTGTCGTAATAGGGAAAGGGATAACACCCTTTTATCTTGTTCAAGATAAGCTATTGTTAGCACCCTGTTTCAGGCAAATATTATTGTGCGTCATCCATTGATGTCTACAATTTCTTTAACCCTTTCCCTCATATAGACGCTTTCTGACACCTCTGCAGCAGACAGCTTTTTGAAAACATAGTGACAATTAAAAGAAGAAATTGCTCAAAACGAGCAATTTCTCCTTTTGACACAATGTTTTCCACTTTAAGTCATAGGTTATCCATTCAATTATAGAGATTTTCTATGTTTTGACAAAATATGTTCAAAGTCGGCTGCTGCAGAATTGTCGTATGAGGGAAAGGGTTAACACCCTTTTATCTTTTTCAAGATTCATGAGCTATTGTTAGCACCCTGTTTCAGGCAAATATTATTGCGCGTCATCCATACAATTTCTTTAAACAACATTTCTTTTGCAGCCAAATTTCACTCTAATGTTCATTTGACAGTCCTCTTAAAATTCTAGGTATTTTGAGAAATGTAAAGATATCACTTAGATTTTGAGTGATAAATCAAATATTATAGAAGGTGCGTTGGAAATGGCCAACACAGATCGCTTTACCCACATTTATTAAAATTAACCCTTTCCCTTATATAGACGCTTTCGGACGCCTCCGCAGCAGACGGCTTTTTGAAAACATAGTAAAAAGAAGAAATTGCTCAAAACGAGCAATTTCTCCTTTTGACACAATGTTTTCCACTTTCAGTCATAGCTTATCCATTCAATTATAGGGATTTTCCATTTTTTGACAAAAAATGTTCAAAGTCGTCTGCTGCAGAATTGTCGTATGAGGAAAAGGGTTAATCTGGGTGACAATTGGTGTTCTGGAAATAATCAAACTTTTCTGAGAACTGAAAAATGACCATTTAGCTTTGAAATTGTCAGATGCATTTGATATGCAGGAGAAGATTACTAGCCAAAAGATCACTTTCAGTAAACTGTTTTAATAAAAGGAGTAGAACTTAATTGCCTTTTTAACCCTTTCCCTCATATAGACCCTTACTGGACTGCTTTTTGAAAACATGGCGACAAAAGAAGAAATTGTTCATAACAAGCAATTTCTCCTTTTGTCACCTTGTTTTCAATTCTATTCAATTATTGTAATTTCATTTCAAGGGAGTTTCCAACATTTTTCGGGAATGTTTTTAAAGTCGTCTGCTGCAGATTTGTTGTATGTGGGAAAGGGGCAAGTACAAGACAGGATGCCCACCCTATAAATGCTTAACAGCAGGCATTACATTATTCAGAACACATGCTGTTTTTTAATTTTCTCTACTCAAGACTTTGAGACAGTCAAGTCAAAAATCTTGATAACTTTAAGCTCTGATCAGACTATATCAATAGGTTTATATGATCTGCCAGTATATAATGTAAATATATATTGGTTCAAATTAAATTCAGTTCACTTTATTATTATTTTTTCAAAGAAGTCTACAAAACCAGAAAAACCAAAAGATGGAAGAACTTATGAATTGCGCGAGAGAAAACTGAACTTCATGAATTTGGAACCCCCAGATGAGGATCACTTTTTGTGTAGGTATTTGTTACTAGTCTTAAGAGCAGGCACAGAATAGGCACAAAGACAACTAAAGAAGTCTTATGGTTGTGTGTCTGCTGCAGACAACTTCACTTACTTCAGTGTCTATTGTAAAAGTGGGGATCATTTTAATTCTCACACAGAATAGGCACAAAGACAACTAAAGAAGTCTTATGGTTGTGTGTCTGCTACAGACAACTTCAGTGTCTATTGTAGAAGTGGGGATCATTCTAATTCTCACACAGTATATTCCCTCCTGAATTGTTTACATGGACTAAGAAGGAAAAATGTCTCAATTTGTTCCTTAATTGAATCAATTTGGTGATCAAATATCTCAGTTTTGTTGTGTTTTTATATTGAAATGAATGAATTTAAGTGTCATTGCAACATATACATGAAAAACTTTTCATGTATTTGCCTATAGATTTTAATTCATTTATGTAAAAACAAGAGAAAGTTGATGCAAGGCATCAATGTCGCCGGAAAAGACTGCATTGATTTATTTATGTATTCTTGACTTTCCTTAGTCTATTCAAACATTAGGAACGTTGAAATGAAAACATTTGCTTATAAATTTTATATTCATACCTATACATTAGGGTATCTATAAAAAATTAACGAAATGTGTACACATTTATCTTGGCTTAAATTTAATTTTGCTGTTGTTACTTATTTAAATAATAGTATTCATTCATATAATTTCAATGTTTGTCAATCTTATTCGAATCACAAGGTAAATATCCTGGTATTGCTTTAAAGGGAGGTAATTTGAAGAAAACAAAAGTCTTCAAAAGGAGAAATATATCGGCATTACCGTCTACAGTTTAAATTGTTCTATTGTTTGTGGATTTAAAAATGTTCTTTTTTTCTTATTTCTACATGTACAACGAAATATTGCGGCTTCTCTTTGACGCTTTGCGTCAAACATTCGTCTTGTACTTGTCTAAAATAAAATAATATCACTCGCTTTTTCATATCGAAATGCGCATGCGCGAAAATCGATGTTAAAGGTCACGAAACTACACAACAGAATAGGGTCTATATTTAGCTTAGAAACAGTTCCTACTTTAGATATTCATGGATTAACATTATTAAATGAATTCTACACAAATCAAGACATCTCTTTGAACATGAAAACAACATTTAGTAAGTTAAAATTGCTATTAAAAGGAGAATCCGAAATTGACCTCAATGATGACACATAAGAGTCTGCATTAGGGGGTGTTGGTTCACGTCTTGAAGGGACCACTTTTGTCTTCGTAAATAAGACAAAAAACTTAAATGCGAGTGAAATAAAAAAAAAACTGCAAACATTAAAAAATCGGAATATTTATTTTATTTTAGATGTGTCATTTATTAGTGTTCGTAAACAACCACAATTGTAATATGTTCAAATCATCTAGATTTGTTTCTTTCTAATAATAAGCCGCCCTCCCATGTGATTTCCGAAAACCTATTAAAAATAGAAGTCGCGGGCTTCTGCCCGGCGACTAATGAAGACTGGTCATAATTTAGCATTTAAATACACAACCGTTTTTAACAATTATAACAGTTTATTTGATATCTATTGATTATCTGCTGAGATTGTTTAAAAAATAGGTTTAGTAATATGACAAATGAAAATAAAATTAACCTTTTTAATGACTTAGAATCAAATTTTGGGCTGTATCTTCCACATGCCACATGCTTGAATGGATTTTGATATTACTTCACATTATTATTCTCCATAACAACATCACCCAGTTGCCTTCTCCTAAGATCAAGGTCTCAATTTTGGCTCAAACATTTAACGTCCAAAATTTCTTATCCGGGCTGTCTTCAACATGCTTGAATGGATTTTGATATTACTTCACACAATTATTTTTCATAGCAAGTTTATGTGTCATGTACAATAACCAGCAACTTACACCCAACGTCGAGGTTAGGCTTGAAGACTTTGTCCCGCAATGTCATGTCTACATCTGTAGAACCTCACACATTTAATCAGGAACATTAGAAGACCATGAATGTCAAGGGGCATACATCTAATATAAAATGTTGTCTGGTAGGGGACTCTTTCATTGCTTGCAATAAAACCATTAACTTGTTAGTCCCCTACTTGTCGAAGACCGGATTGGGGACTATTTGATAGGACTGTACCTTGTCCGGCCCACATTTCAACCATGCATCATAGGATTTACAAGAAACTTGGCACAAACATTCACCATATCACGCTCAATGCCCAGGCCTGTACCTCAAATGTGAAGGTCACACTTAGAGTTCTAAGGTCAAAATGAGTACTGTTTGATATGACTGTACCTTGTCCGTCCCACATTTCAACTATGCATCATAGGACTTCAAAGAAACTTGGCACAAACGTTCACCATGATGAGGCGGCGTGTTGCGCACAGGCCTGTACCTCAAATGTCAAGGTCACACTTAGAGTTCAAAGGTCAAAATGAATACTGTTTGATAAGACTGTACCTTGTCCGGCTCACATCTCAACCATGCATTCCCAAGTTACTAGGCACACATGTTCTACATCATAAGGTAGGGAACTTTTGTACTGCTTGCAATATGACATTAAATTGTTCACTTTATATTAGATTGACTTTAAATCTCGTACTCGTTTTAATTTTGTCTTTTACACTTGCATTGATGGGCAATGTAGGAGACAACAAGACATGATTTAATTTCAATTCTTAAATGACCACATCATTAATGGGTCATAGTCAGGACTAATTCACTTTTATATGGATAATTGAAGAACTAATACAGAGTATGAAATAACTTGGTCTTAGTGATTTATTTTCATGTGCGATGATCAATTCAATGCAAGAGTAATAATAAAAGATCCTATGTCACCACAACTTGAACCCTGGACCTAAAGGTCCAAAGGCTTTTGTAGCTTGTAGTTGTTATTAGTCCTCTAATTAGATACATTAAATTTGGCCGGTATTTGGCCGATTCCGTCTTTCTGTCTGTCTGTCAGTCCCATCTAACCTTGTCTGGCCCGCATCTTAACCATGCATCATAGGATTTGAAAGAAACTTGGCACAGACATTCACCATGATAAGTGGCACGCACAATCCCGAGGTCTGTACCTCAAATGTCAAAATGAGTACTGTTTGATAGGATTATCTTGTCCGGCCCGCATCTCAACCATGCATCATAGGATTTCCATGAAACTTGCCACAAACATTCACCATGATGAGGCGGTGTGTCATGCTCAAGATCCAGGCCTGTACCTCAAATGTCAAGGTCACATTTAGATGTCAAAGGTTAAAATGAGTACTTTTTGACAGGACTACCTTGTCCGGCCCACATTACAACCATGCACAATAGGATTTCAACGAAACTTGGCACAAACGTTCACCATGATGAGGCGGCGTGTCGCGCACAAGACCCAGGTCTGTACCTCAAATGTCAAGGTCACACTTAGAGGTCAAAGGTCAAAATGAGTACTGTTTGATAGGATTACCTTGTTTGGCCTGCATCTCCTCCATGCATCATAGGATTTCCAAGAAACTTGGCACAAATGTTCACCATGATGAGCGGCCTGTCATGCTGAAGATCCAGACCTGTACCTCAAATGTCAAGGTCACACTTAGAGGTCAAAGATCAAAATGAGTAGTTTGATAGGACTGTACCTTGTCAGGCTCACATCTCAACCATGCATCATAGGATTCCCAAGTTACTAATGAGGTGACATGTGGAACACAAGAAACAGGTCTTTACCTCAAAGGTCAAGGTCACACTTAGAGGTAAAAAGTTGAAATGAGAAACCATGCATCATAGAATTCCAAAGTTACTGGGCACACAAGACACAGGCCTGTACCTCAAAGGTCAAATTTAGAGGTCAAAGGTCAAACTGAGAACTGTTTGAAAGGACTACCTTGTCTGGCTGTACCATGCTTCATAGGATTCCCAAGTTACTGGGTACACACATTCACCATGATGAGGTGACATGTGGCGCACATGATACAGGCCTGTACCTCAAAGGTTGAGGTCACACTTGCAGGTCAAAGGTCGAAATGAAAAATGTTTGATAGGACTACCCAAAATGAATGCAGTGCATTGCTGTTTTTGTCAAAAAAAGCACATACAATACACAATGTGCTGTCCTTGTCCGGTAGGGGACTTTTGTATTGCTTGCAATACGACATTAACTTGTTTATCCAGTGATCATGACTCGGAGTCCTTGCTCTGGCCTTTATATGATTTTCATTTGTTGACAAAAGTAGTAAACTTATGACAACTGCACAATTAATTTGTCTTAACCAATGGGCTTTATAAGTCAAAATAAGCCAGTTGCTTGGCGAAGTGCTGTGAGAAAGTCAGGAAACACATCATTAGCTGAACAAGGTCCCATGATTTAACTGAAATACTTTTGAAAACTCCTATCAATGAATAATAATAAACAATATACTGTGTTTTAGATTGTGAAGATTGTAATAAAGAGTATGACATGGATTGTCCAGTACATGGTCCCTTAGACTACATTACAGACAAGCAGGTAAGTAAAACAGGAATATTCTCTTAAAAATTGGCAGGCATAAATAGTACAAAAAACAACATTAAAGACCAGAAATTGTCTTTATAAAAGGAGGTCCTTTGTTTGATCTGAAAGAAAGAAACTTTTTGTCACAGAGGTGTATTAATTCCTGTTAGTGTGTTTTTAGCTCACTTATGCACGAAGTGCAAGGTGAGCTATTGTGATCACATTTTGTCCGGCGTCCGGCCGGTGTGCGTTGTCAACATTTAACACTCTACAGGCTACATTTTGCATCCAATCTTCATGAAAGTTTATCAGAACATTCACCTCCATCAAATCTTGGACAAGCTCGAAACTGGGCCATATGAGGTCAAAAACTAGGCCAAATTGAAAGGTAATCTTGTTAACACTGTAAATGCCACATTTTCAACTTGAGCATGTTGAAACTTAATCAGAATGTTTATCTTGATGATATGTAGGTCAAGTTTGATCATGGGTTATGATGGGTCAAAAAGTAGGTCACTAGGACAAATTGAAGGAAAATATTGTTAACACCCTAGAGAAATTTTTGCTTCAGAAGTTTGACATTTTGTCAGAATGTTTGTCTTAAAGATATGTAGGTCAAGTTCAAATATGGGTCATATTGTGTCAGAAACTAGGTCACTAGGCCAAATTGAGGGAAAATCTTGTTAACTCTGTAGAAGCCGCATGTTTTGCTTCAGTGGCTTGAAATTTGGTCAGAATGTTGAGCGGAATGATGTCTGCCAAGTTTGAATAAGGGTCATGCCTGGTCAAAAACTAGGTCACTAGACCAAATTGTAATGTAATCTTGCTAACACTATGGATACTGCATTTTTAACTTGAGCATGATGAAACTTTATTGAAATTTTATCAGAATGTTTGTCTTTATGATATCTAGGTCTAGTTTGAATATGGGTCATATTGGGTCAGAAACTAGGTCTCTAGGCCAAATTGAAGGAAAATCTTGTTAACTCTGTAGAAGATGCATTTTTTGCTTCAGCAGCTTGACATTTAATGAGATTGTTTATCTAAATGATATCTAAGCCAAGAACGAATATGGGTCATGTAGGGTCAAAAACTAGGTCACTAGGCCAAATTGAATGAAAATCTTTTTAACACTTTGGATGCCGCATTATTTATTTCAGCAGCTTGAAATTATGTCAGAATATTTGTCTGAATTATATCTAGGTCTAGTTCAAATATGGGTCATATTGGGTCAGAAACAAGGTCAATAAAGGAAAACATTGTTCAAACTCCGAAAGCAACATTTTTACTTTGAGCAAGTTGAACCTTTGTCAGAATGTTGTTTGATGATATCTAGTCCATGTTGGAATATGGGTCATATCAGGTAAAACAATATAGATCACTAGGCCAAATGAAGGAAAATCTTGTTAACCCTGTGGAGGTTGCATTCAGAATAATTGTCTTGATGTGTTTTACATTGCAGTACATTGTATAATTAAGGTGAGCGATCCAGGGCCATTATGGCCCTCTTGTTAGTCTTCAGCTTTAGATAATTCCAAGGTGAAACATGTAACTGTGATATTGTGTACTGCAGTTAAACAGCTGGGATGCTCAATATCTGGTTGGTAGAACATTTCCTGATAGAGAATTTTGAGCATGTTTAACCCTTTCCCTCATATAAACGCTTTCTGACGCCTCGGCAGCAGATGACTTTTCGAAAAAATAGTGACAAAAGAAGAAATTGCTCAAAACGAGCAATTTCCCCTTTTGACACAATGTTTTCCACTTTTAGTCATAGGTTATCCATCCAATTATAGAGATTTTCTATTTTTGGAGAAAATATGTTCAAAGTCGTCTGCTGCAGAATTGTCGTATGAGGGAAAGAGTTAAAAATTGTTAAGGACATCTATCCTGTTGATACTAAGCTGAGCTTTGGGGAAAGATGAAAAATGTTTTCAATATATGCATTGGATCACATTTCTTGATTTTGGTTTTCTAGTATTTAATGCTGTTTGCTACGGTATTACAGTTATATTACGGCAGATTATTCACCTTTTGTGAGTTTCATGTCACTTTTACTACTCTATTCCACACAACATTCTTCCAAGGTAACGTGCTACCTTCCCACATAGACTACTTAGCCCAGTGAAGGAATATTGTGACAAAGAAGAGATATTCTGAATTCTTATATTTATTTTTTTCAAGAAAATTAATGTTCAGATGATATACATGGTATTAAACATATTATGTGTAATAAGACAATTAAATTGCTTTGTTCTATCATTGTTTAGTACTTTTAAGTCAACATAAAAATATAAGCAACACAAGTTTTACATCATTTAAGCAACCTTTCGCCAAACTGAACTGTGAGACTGCACATGACTAAGATCCAGATCAGACTGAGTACCTCTGCAATCTGTTTAAGATATTCCCTTAAATGAGCTATTTAGTTGAACAAAGCATTCTAGCCACCTAGGGAACATTAATGACCAAAAACTAAAAAAGAATTTTACAAGTATGCAATTTGATCTAAGTTGCCAAACATCAGTTTTCATGTGAAATGTCCTGTTTCTTATTTTATACAGACCTCAGATATCCATGTTCAAGACAGAGCATTATACAGTTTACCTGATGGTTTCGTGGTAAAGGAATCTAACATATGTGGGGCTGGTCTAGGTGTGTTTACAGAGAGAGAGATTCCTGCCAGGACAAAATTTGGACCTTACGGTGGGGTACGAGTAACAGACCCAGGAAAAGCACATCAGTCTGGTTACTGCTGGCAGGTACATGTGACTTTATGTTGATGTTGATAGGTAAAATTCCTGGATTTTCAAAGTACAGTCAAACTTGTCTTAAGCAGCCACCCAGGAGAGAGTAAAAAATTGGCTGATTAATACAGGTCAAATATAGTAGAAAATGTTGTTTTGTGTTGCTAAGTACAAGTTGACTGCTAAACAGAGGTGGCCGCTAATACAAGTTTGACTGTAGAAGGATGTTTTAAATCTAAAAGTTAAGTTAACAGCTAAAAATACAAAGAGGTATATTATAACTGTTCACACAATATTCATACCACGGATGTAGATAAGGTACGTCCCTGTTCATACTAATGAAAAGTGAGAGAGGGATTTTAAGTTTAATGTCAGTACAACATTGTACATTGTTTTATTCATATCAGTTGGTGAAAGGTGAATCAAGGGAGGCTATTTGCAATGCCTTTTTGTTATATTGATGATTGAAAGAAATGATAGCAGAGGATTTCACCTTAACTCGTGAAACAAGAGCCATGTAAATTAACTGACCAGGGATGGGAAATTTGAATACGATGAATTTGCTTATTATTCTTGAATTGAATAAGTCTTGAAAGATTGCTTGCTATTTCTATAATGGTTCAGTTTGAGGCTTTTCCAGCATTAGGGACTTGGTGGGGTGAGAGAGATAATTAAAAAGAAGTGTTGCATCGGTGACACTCTTTCAGATTCCTTCAAGCCATATTGATTGGATAAAAAACATAGCTGCCAGGGGAAGACTGGTCTGTTTTTCATTACATGGCTATTTACCGAAAAATTAAAAATCTTCTCCTGCAAAAGTATCTGACTGATTACCAAATAATTTTGTGTATGTTTTGCCTCATTTATAGTGTAATATTATCAAAATAAATGTCTAATTTTGAAAAATAACAGGTAAAAAAACTCTTCTTAGGTGACCTAATATTAGTTTCCTCAAGTCATATAAATGTCAAAATCATTATGGCACCATAGCGTTAGGTTACTTTGCATTGTGACAGTGGAGCTATGCTGGTCCTCTTGTATTAGCTTACTTGACCACAAAATGAGTTATTATGGATGACAGTGTTTTGAGTATGGCGAATGACCTTGGGTGAACAAACTAAGGCCATCAAGGCCCTCTTGTTTAAAAAGAACATATTTCTTTTAGGTGTATGAAAATGGGAAAGCCAGTCATTTTGTTGACGCCCAAGACAAATCCACATCAAACTGGATGAGATATGTAAACTGTGCTGTATCAGATGCTGATCAAAACCTTGTAGCCTTTCAGTTCAAAGGTGGAATTTACTATCGGACATTCAAACCTATTCCATCCGGACTAGAACTGTTGGTATGGTATGGGGATGAATATGCCAGAGAACTAGGTTTAGTGAAGGACAAAAATCTGCTGTTTAGACCAAGCTATATTAATGGAGAAGGTATCATTGTAATTTCTTTAATTAGTAAATGTATTCATAGTTCATACAAACTACTAGAATAATCTTTAATCCTTTCCCATCTGTTGACAAATTTGCATCTAAAGACTTTTGAAAACATGGTGGCAACTTTATAAAGTAAATATACTTTCTTTTATAGAGATTTTCCATAATTTTGCCTAGATGTTTTAATAGTTGTCTGCTCCAGATTACTTGTATTTTGGAAAGGGTTAAATGTTGTTGGACACCAATAACAAAATTAAGATTTTTTTTAACCACAAGTTTTAAGCTCACTTAAGCTTTTTTAAGCTTTTGTGATGACCTGATGTTTTTTGTCAACTTTTTAGCACACCTAAGCATAAAGTGTGGGGTAAGCCATTGTGATCACTTACTGTCCGTCTGTCTATTCACATCTTCCTACAACCGACTTCTGCTCATTAACCAATGAACCATAATTCAAAATAATTTCATAGGTTTTCCAAAGGTGGTCTTCTTTCAAAGTTGTTCAAAGAATTTAATTCGATAAAAAGGTCGGGCTCAAGCTGCATCAGAAAAAGGGAAAAATTAAAAACTTTAAAAATCTTCTTGTAAAAAAGTACAGGCCCTATTTAAAAATTGTTTAGCACAAATGTTCGTTGGAAGACCCTCTACCAAGATTGTTCAAATTATTTTGATCGGTTAAAAACATGGGCGCCAGAGGACAGAGCTTGTTTTCCTCATATGTGTTAAGAAAAAATTTAAAAAAAACATTCTAGTGCAAAAATACTTGCCTGGTTTGAAAATAATTTGGCACAAACATTCCTTTGGTGACCCTCTACAAAGATTGTTGAAATGATTCCCATCCAAAGAAAGACATGGCCGCTAGGGGGCAGGGCTTGTTTTTTTAATATGTAGATAAAACCTTCTTGGGCAAAAACTCTTGCCTGATTTGAAAATAATTAGGCACAAAAGTTCATTGAAAGCTATAAAAGTTCTATAAACATCAGATGAGCAATAAATGACCATCATGGTCCTCTTGTTCTTCAAATGACATCTAAACAGCTGTTTTGAGTTTGGCTATACTTGGAAGGAATGATCCTTTGTTTGCCCCTGTAACCAAAAGGAAAAACTTTGAAAATTTTCTTGTCTGAAACAGACAGGCCTAGAGCTTAGATATGTGGCGTATAGCATTGTGTAATGGTCTTCTATCAAGATTGTTCAAATTATGCCCCTGGGGTCAAAATGTGCACCACCCAAGGGGTCAACTGTTTGACATAAAGATGTATAGGGAAAACCCTAGAGCTTAGATATTTTGTGTGTAGCATTGGCATGTGGTCTTCTACCAAGATTGCTCAAATTATTCCACTGGGTTCAAAATTGGCCCTGCCCGGGAGTTCACCTGTTTTACATAGAAATATATTGGGAAAAAACTTGTTCAAGCTGTGTAATTTGGTAAAGAAACTGACACATAACTGTAAAGGGCAAGGTAAGTTTTCACTATACATGTATTACCATACTGGAAATTTTAAAAATCTTCTTGAACTATTTAGCCCCCTTGACAGAGGTCAGATTTCCCATTTGAAAGATAAAAGTTCACTAGAGAGGTTTTGACTTGGTCGGATGCAAAAGTACAATATTCTTTTCCAGTATACATCATCATCTTCATTTTTTGCTCACCTCCATTCCGCACTCCGGTCCCAATTTGACCTCTGTTGCAGTGCAGTACAACAGAACCAAACTCAATCATTCGCTAACAAAATGAGGGGTATAAAACTTTCACTTGGGTGAGCGATTTAGGTACATCTTATCCCTCTTGTTTATTTTTCTAAGTCAACTGCAACAGATGCATCCAAATGTTGACTATATCAAAGAAATGTTAAGCAATACTGTATATCTATCCAAAGCTGATTTGTACAATACACTATTATTTACAGCAATATTATGTTCTTGTTTCAGTTTACTATCCCTGTGTCTTCTGCAAGACTGCTTTCAGTGCTGCATCATACTGTGTTCGACATTTGATGGTTACACATGGACGGGACAAGCTTACAGCAGAAGATATACAAGTATTGGATGCATGGCTCAGACATAATAAATGCTACAGATATAGAGAAAATACTGATAAAAGATTGCCAGATGATGAAAGTTCTGAGGAAAAAGAAAATGCCAATAGTGATGTTAAAATATGTGTATCACACAAACAGAATACAAATACATCTAATAATCCCTTAAAGGGACCTATATGCTCATCTAGACAGTTACTTACAGAGAACAGTTCTTCCAATGATAACAGTTCTCATCAAAACAATGTTTATAGCTGTGATGTTTGTGGATATAACAGTAATAATATACATCATTTAATTAGACACAAGAGAACACACACTGGAGAGAAACCTTATAAATGTGATGTTTGTGGATATGCATGTAGTTATAAACATCATTTAACCACACACAAGAGAACACATACTGGAGAGAAATCTTATAAATGTGATATTTGTGGATATGCATGTAATCAGAAATCTCATTTAATTAGACACAAGAGAACACACACTGGAGAGAAACCTTATAAATGTGATGTTTGTAGATATGCATGTAATCAGAAAACTCAGTTAATTAGACACAAGAGAACACACACTGGAGAGAAACCTTATAAATGTGATGTTTGTGGATATGCATGTAATGATAAACGTAATTTAACCACACACAAGAGAACACATACTGGAGAGAAACCTTATAAATGTGATGTTTGTGGATACGCATGTAATGATAAACGTAATTTAAACACACACAAGAGAACACACACTGGAGAGAAACCTTATAAATGTGATGTTTGTGGATATGCATGTAATAAGATAAATAATTTAACCACACACCAGAGAACACACACTGGTATCTGAATTAAACTTTTACACGGAAATATGTATGAAATGAAATTAATTTATCCATTTAATTTATTAACTTTTTTAATAATCAAAATTTATAATATTTATAACATTCAAACATACAAATCATTAATTCATATTATTATCATCAATAATTTGTAAACATATTCATACAAATCTATTTCCATGAAATTCTACATGTGTCCAGGAATTGTGACGTCATTTATGATGTCATCAGTAAGTATCGTTGACGTCATTTCAAAATAAGAGTTACAATTGTAGATATTGTTCTTGCCTTTCATCATTAAAAATTTGAAACAGAAGACTATTTATCTTTTAGCCTGATTTAAAAATAATAGCACATGCATATTGACATGTTTGCAACAAACAGCTTTTCAAAACATTATGGGAAATTTAAAGGATACTTGCTCAGTATTTCGAACTGTGAAATATTTCATTCGTCTTCCATCAATGTGCTATCAGCCAGTTGCTTAGAAAGTCTGTTGTGTGGAGTACTGCTGATGGAAAGTCAGGAAACACGTGAGAAGGTAAACTGGTCGCAGTGATATGCTTAAAGGATTGTTGATTGTTGAAAACGGCACTATATCCCCCAATCAGTCAAGATTTCGAGCAATTTTCCTTTCCCCACAATGTTTTTCTACTCTTTTCTTAATTTAAAACCCATTTACCGCCTCGATGGTCTAGTGGTAGAGCGTCTGCCTCGGGTGTTGTCTGTTACGGGTTCGACCCCCGACCAGGTCATACCAAAACTTTACAAATGGTAGTTATTTGTGTCCTAGGCGCTCAGGGTTGCGGCGTTAGCATTAAACAGGCCAGGAGTACTGGTACCTTACCCGGAAACACCGTGATATAACTGAAAAAAATGTTGAAAGCGGCATAAAAACGCCAACCAATCAAAGTAGCAATTTTTTACGGTCTGTTTACGAACTTAATGGACGGATATGTACGGTGTTCCGTTAGGGCCGTCGTTGTTTCAAACTAGGGTCGACAGTAAGAAAACGCGATGCCAGGAGGCGATATTAATATCGTACTTTCGCATCGTACCATCGCATCGTACTGTCGACCCTAGGTGTTTCGACCTAGGATCGAAAGTACGAAAACGCGATGCGAAAAAACGATGTTATATCGCCTCCTCGCATCGCAGTTTCGCATTGCGTTGTCGTACTGTTTACCCTAGATCGAAACAACGATGGCCCTAATGTATGGTGTTCCTGAACGTTGAGCCTGCTCCAAATCTTCAGGCGACTATCATGCCTGCAAATTAAAAGGAGTGACTACGAACGGAATTGCCGTACTAGGGACGCAGTGCGGTCGGGCGTCAATTAGCAGTGCCGGGTCCGTTCACAGACAGACCTAACTCAACCGCATCACGTCCTTGGTGCGTCGTTATTCCTTCTAAATACGATATAAACAAAATAACACGTTTCTACACAGTTCTAAAAGTCCACAGTAGGTTCTCAGCACGCTCTCATAGGGCGTAGCTCCCTTTTTTTCTAAAAATGCGGCTGCGGCAATACACATCTGCGTAATGTATCGACCAGATCAGCCTGCGCTGTCCGCGCAGACTGATCCGGCCGACACATTCCGTCTAAGAGGGGGGGGGGGGGATATATAGGGTAGTGATTCCTGAAACAGAAAATCCACAGGAGGCGAAAAGTGTATATCCGGGTAGGCCTGTGTGGCATGCTTAGGCTGATCCGGGTCGATACTTTACGCAGAGTCCACAATGTTGATTTTCTCACGAGACGGCCTACACATTGATTATTGCCAAGCTACGCCCCTGGCTCTACTAGTTTTGAGTACGTTTATTGCGTTCTTACGCGGTTCTTAAAACGTCAAGCCCCTCTTGCACTGGTTCATCATTTGGGCATAATATTTTGATAGTTTATCTGTTCCTGACTTTAAAAGTACATGCCCAGTAACATAGATTACCATGCAGCTCTTAGCTCTTAACATGTTAAATGTTGGTTTCATGAAATTGTTGTTGGAAGAAGAGCAATAAAACATTGAGATGGTAGTGCAATAGAGAAGACCAAGAACCTATTGGGTGGGGTTTTGATTGAAACCGGAAAGAAGATAATCCATAGGACATTATTATCAGCTGATGTAGGAGCTCCGTTTGGATGATGAAAAGTTGTGCAACTTTTGAGAATCGCCCAACCCATGTTTGAAGCGCTTCTTGAACGCATCGTCCGCTTTATATATATATATATATATAAAAATGCTAGACTTCTTACCATGTCCGACATCTGACTTTGAGGCAGTCATCAGTGAGTGACTTTTGGACCAGGGATGAAGCTTGCCATCGCACTGCGTCATCTGGAAACAAGATATATCTATGTCACCCATCAATATGATGTCCGGGTAGCCAAACACAATCTGCTTAATGATGAGATAAGACTGATGCACTGGTAATGTAGCTCGATTATGAAGTCATTACCTGCCCTGTTGACAAAGAGGTATTGGAACTAATTGCGGGGGCGTTCATGATGCGATGGAATGTCCCACATGCCTGTTGGGCTCTAGATGGAAATCAAGTTGCTATCCGAAAGTCTCCTAAGAGTGGAACAGTGTACCACAACTACATAGGCTTTCGTTCAATAGTCCTAGTCGCCTGACTATCCGATATCTGACTTGCAGGCAGAGTCATCAGCGGATCCAATGGATAAAACTCCCTCAATATGTTTACTTCCAGGCACTTGCTCAGTAACTTAGTTGATCTGGCCGGGCTTCAGCGGAGCAGGAGCTTGGGGATCTTTGGGTAGTGGCTGGTTCCTCTCTTCCTTGGTGGGCATGATTATTACAAGGATGGTCACGATACTTGTCACAACTGTTGTGGACTGTATCTTTTCAGCTTGCAGCGGCTAACCAAAATGAGGATTAACAGAAACGTGCTGGTTTTATATAGCCGTCAGGCAAGGACTGGTCTACAATTACGTTCTGAACGCACTGGGGATGAGAGGAGGACTTGGTAAGAACAAGTTAAAATGTCTGTAAACGAGGTGATCGAGTTACGAATTAGTTAGAACGGATTTCGACGTATAAGGAACGAAGTAGAACTAGTTAGAACGGATTTCGACGTATAAGGAACGAAGTAGAACTAGCTACGAATTAGTTAGAACGGATTTCGACGTATAAGGAACGAAGTAGAACTAGTTAGAACGGATTTCGACGCATAAGGGACGAAGTAGAACTAGCTACGAACTAGTTAGAACTGATTTCGACGTATAAGGAACGAAGTAGAACTAGCTACGAACTAGTTAGAACGGGTTTCGACGTATAAGGAACGAAGTAGAACTAGTGAGAATTAGTTAGAACGGATTTCGACGTATAAGGAACGAAGTAGAACTAGTTAGGAACTAGTTAGAACGGATTTCGACGTATAAGGAACGAAGTAGAACTAGTTAGGAACTAGTTAGAACGGATTTCGACGTATTAGGAACGACGTAGAACTAGTTACGAACTAGTTAGAACGGATTTCGACGTATTAGGAACGAAGTAGAACTAGTTACGAACTAGTTAGAACGGATTTCGACGTATAAGGAACGAAGTAGAACTAGTTAGGAACTAGTTAGAACGAATTTCGACGTATAAGGAACGAAGTAGAACTAGTTAGGAACTAGTTAGAACTGATTTCGACGTATAAGGAACGAAGTAGAACTAGCTACGAACTAGTTAGAACGGGTTTCGACGTATAAGGAACGAAGTAGAACTAGTTAGGAACTAGTTAGAACGGATTTCGACGTATAAGGAACGAAGTAGAACTAGTTAGGAACTAGTTAGAACGGATTTCGACGTATAAGGAACGAAGTAGAACTAGTTAGGAACTAGTTAGAACGGATTTCGACGTATTAGGAACGACGTAGAACTAGTTACGAACTAGTTAGAACGGATTTCGACGTATTAGGAACGAAGTAGAACTAGTTACGAACTAGTTAGAACGGATTTCGACGTATAAGGAACGAAGTAGAACTAGTTAGGAACTAGTTAGAACGAATTTCGACGTATAAGGAACGAAGTAGAACTAGTTACGAACTAGTTAGAACGGATTTCGACGTATTAGGAACGAAGTAGAACTAGTTACGAACGTGTTTAAACTGACTATAGGCGTGCTTGGAAACGTTGTACCCATGAGGTGAACGGGATAACGAGGAGATGGACGTATCAAGAACTGTTCATGAACTAACTAGGGTCGCATTAAAGACATTGTTCGGCTAAAGATTATACGCTCCAGCCAGGCCACAAACCGTTATTCGGATATGTTAGGCGTTTCTAAAACAAGTTTAGTGTGACTAAAGCATTAACAAAACCTTTACCTTAAATTGTTGATCACTAGACATACCTTAGTTCTATTATATTGGACTCGCGGGAATAAGATTATTCGAATATATCGTTCAACTAAAATCAATTCCTGGATCCGTCTTTTGAAAGCATCGCATCCTTGATATGATGTCACTGGCTTGCTTTTGATATTAATTTGTATTAGCTCACCTATGCACGAAGTGCAAGGTGAGCTTTTGTGATCACTGAATGTCCGGCGTCCGCCGTCGTCGTCGTCTGTCCGTCCGTCTGTTAACAATTTCCTACAAATGACTTCTTGTACTAAACCAATGGACATATTTCAAAATAACTTCACAGGAATGGACCTTAGGTGGTCCCCTTTCAAAGTTGTTCAAATAATTTAATTCCAAGTAGAACTTTGGCTGTTGCGGCATCAGAAAGGGGGAAAATTGCCAAATCTTAAAAAAATCTTCTTGTCCAAGTGTGCTGGCCCGATTTGAAAATTATTTTGCACAAATGTTCCTTAGGGCACCAAGATTGTTCAAATATTTCCGATCCGTTGAAAAACATGGCCGCAAGGGGGCAGGGCTTGTTTTCCTTATATGTGCATTGTTAAAACTTTAAAAAATCTTCTTGTTCAAAACTACTGGCCAGATTTCAAAATAATTTCACAGAAATGGTCCGTAGGTGGTCCCCTTTCAAAGTTGTTCAAAGAATTTCATTCAAAGTAGAACTTTGGTTGCTGCAGCATCAGAAAAGGGGAAAACTGCCAAATCTTAAAAAGTCTTCTTGTTCATAAGTGTTGGCCCGATTTAAAAATTATTTTGCACAAATTTTCCTTGGGGCACCCCCTACCAAGCTTGTTCAAATATTTCCGATCCGTTGAAAAACATGGCCGCAAGGGGGTGGGGCTTGTTTTCCTTATATGTGCATTGTTAAAACTTTAAAAATCTTCTTGTCCAAAAGTACTGGCCAGATTTCAAAATAACTTCACAGAAATGGTCCTAAGGTGGTCCCCTTTCAATGTTGTTCAAAGAATTTAATTCCAAGTAGAACTTTGGTTGCTGCGGCATTAGAAAAGGGGAAAATTGCCAAATCTTAAAAAAACTTCTTGTCCAAAAGTGCTGGCCCGATTTAAAAATTATTTTGCACAAAATTTATGTTCCTAAGGGCACCCTCTATGAAGATTGTTTAATTATTTCTGATCCGTTGAAAAACATGGCCGCAACGCGGCGGGGCTTGTTTTCCTTATATGTGCATTGTAAAATCTTTAAGAAACTTCTTGTCCAAAAGCACCTGCCTGATTTAAAAAAAAATTGGCACAAATGCTCCTTGGGTGACCTTCTACCAAGGTTGAACAAATAAATCCGATCCGTTAAAATACATGGCCACCAGGGGGTTGTTTGTTTTCCTTATATGTATATAGTAAAAACTTTGAAAACTATTGAAGTTCTATTAAATCAGGTGAGCGATATAGGGCCATCATGGCCCTCTTGATTTTAGAAGTATTAATGAATAACGAAGAAGACAGAAACCATAAATGAATTAAGCATGAATCGATGGATCTCTCAACCATATCGATAACACACAGTAATTAATGGACCCACTTCGACTTATTGCGAGGCCACTGTAATATAGACCGCCTTGGTGGTGTAGTGGTAGAGTGTCCGCCTCGGTGCGGGTTTGAGTCCTACCATAAACTTTAAACATTGTAGTAATGGGTGCCCCGCGTTTGCGTCCAGAGTTGCGGGGTTAGCATTTCGACCTACTCGCTGATATCAGGATAAATGAACCAGAAGCATTGGTAACTTACCCAGGAAACGCCGAGATATGACTTACAAAGTGTTGAAACAGACGTTACGATTGTACCTTCATTAAAATATATGAATCTTGCTTTACAAGATCAAACAAAGTGGGATTTAGGTCAATATGATAAGGGCAGATTCAGATCTGCCTATTTATCCACGCTATCCGATCAAAGTGTGCTTAACCCATTACGACATACAATAAATCTGCAGCAGACGACTATCAAAACATGTAAGCAAACATATGGAAAAATATCTAAAATTGGAAGTTTAATTAATACCAATAGTTGGAAACATTATGGCAAAAGGAGAAATAGCATAATGAGCAATTTTACGTTTTGCCACAACGTTTTAAAAAGTCGTCTGCTACAGAGGCGTACTATGGCGTCTATATGTTATAAATGTTTACTTAAGTAATAAAATGCAAAACAGCCCCGCCCCCTGTCGGCCATACACATGGCTTGAAAGACTCTGATAGAGGGTCAACCAAGAAACATTTCTATACAAGCATTTGAAAATTGGCCAACCTGTTTAGGAGGAGACGAATCTCAAAAGTTTATTTCTTTCGGTTGCAACGAAGACCAGAAAAACGCATGGATAAAAAATGAAGGAAGTTCCATGAGGACATTGAGAAGGCACTTGCTGTGGAGTTTCTGGTTACAGAGGAGAAGATGTTGACTGACGGACAAAGGGAGATCAATATTACTCACCTTGAGCACTCCGTAATTTAACTATGGATACAACGAGTGGTACATCCAGTTGTCAGTTGATTGATCAGGTCTTAACGCCGTTTTCAACAATTCTTACAGCACAGAACAGAACAGAACGTTTATTTAGACGTATACAAAGTACATAGTCATTTACAAACATACATACATATAGAAAATATTCAGTCACGTGGGTTTGAAAAAAACCCAAAAAAACAATAAAGAAATGAAGAAGGAAAAAATAAAACATTCAGTTGATTGAAAAGGTGAAAAGCAGGAAATTATAGTAAAGAGGCTGAACTTTGATAAAGGTTAACCTTGAAATATCTGTAATCTAATTTCTAATGCGATTTTAACAAAAATGGCAGTTTTTTTAACAATTGATTTGTTTTCTGTTTTGAGCAATTCAACGCATTTTTGCATCGATGGATGTTTAAAAAAATAAGGATCTTACAGCTATATCAACGGCGGCGATTCGTCTACCGATGTATTGCATGTCTTTCTCACACCAGTACATCACACAACATTCTTTACAAGCAATGAGGGACATTGGTGATAATTATATTATCTCCCTTTTCAGATAAAGACCAAGAAAGACCAAATAGTTGGTAGGTCCTTTTAGTTGGAATCCTAGGTCTTTATTGCTATTTCGCAATGAGATATTGCAATTACTCTGAACACATTAATCATAAATGTGTTAATTAAAGTGATGATTCAAAAGAGAAAATTTACATAGCAGTGTTTAAAGAAAACAAATGTGGAATTACTAATCAATCTAATAACAGTTGGCCAAGAAAATGCTATTATAAATGCACCATCCAGTGCAAAGAAACCATTGATAAAAACAGAGGAAACCAAATGATAGGACCTAGCTAGATGTATAGAGTATTAAAGGGAGATAACTGACCGATGTCTCCAATTGTTACTGTGAGCCCATTGAATGCAGACGAGTGACGCCTGTCCCATTGACTTTTTTTTGTCAAACTTAGGTTCAAACTCACAACCCCTGGATTGACAGCCAGCGTCGGTACAGGCTGAGTTACCAGAGCTCGACTTTATATTTCGCTGATACCGTTGCATGAGCCCTTTCCCCCCACATAGAAGCATTTTGACACATCCGAATCAGACCTTTGAAAACAAACTGTGACAAAAGTAATCAAAGCGCCAATGGCACTGTAGTGGATCGTATGGAAAATCCTGCAAAGTAACAAGCAGTATATCGGTGTAGGGCTTGCGATGACTTTAGTGCGGGTAAATTTGAGAATGTATCAACCCTGCATCTTTTGACAGTAGAATAATGTTAGTTTGCAAGAATGTTGTCTTGGTGATTTTTTAGTTACGTTCTGAAATTGGTCATGGTGTGTGTTCAAAATTAGGCCATTCCAAAGTTATGAAAAATCTAGTTGGTATTCGATAGACTACCGTTTTAGCTCATTAGAATGGCTATTTGTAATCTAAATTGTTCGGGTAATCACATGTTTATCACCAGGTCGCTAGGCCATATTAGGATAAAATATTTTTTACACTTTAGAAATGACTAAATTATCAAGAAAGGAGAGAAAACAGTATCCATTAGTTTGGTGTTTGTTTCAATGATGTCCGATATTAAACATGTCTGTTCAATTTAGTCTCTTCACATTGCATGATTGAGGGTTGTCAGAGACATATAAACACAGTGTATTTATATGTCTCTGAGGTTGTTAAACTGCTTCGAATAATGTGAGTGCAAAAACAAACACAAAACATGCTCAAAAAGCACAATTTCACTATTTGCCAAACTGTTCAATTTATAAAAGTATAGGCATATATTATAACGCTCGATCTCCAAACTAAATTAGGCTACACTTTCAGCATTGATTGCTAATTGACTCTAGAACGTGCAGACGTGTGTATACATAACGTGTGTACACACTGACATCGTGTGTCCTTTAAACCTTTGTAATCCAGTCTTATCATCTAGACGCTTTCATATATTTAAACAACTACAAAATGAAGCGTTTATAATATTGAGATTTAAGAACACCGGTCTCGCGAACTATTTATTGAACCTTTTGGAATTTCCAGATTTGAGTATCATCAGAGTTATTTGCCGTTATTTGCAAGGCAGAACGCTCAATGATATTTATTATCTGCCCAATCATGACGAAGATAATATTTACATATTTTAACTCTATGTAGATAATGTCTTGATAAAACTCAAATATTAGTAACAATCCGGTACCAAAGTAGCACTGACATAATTATTATTAATCACGTCTCTGCATCAATGATGGAACTATAACGGATGTGAGTAAATTAGTTTGCAGTAAGGAAAAAAAATATCAACCGATTGTTCAAAACCGACTATGTAAATATTTTTCGTTGTTGTTGTTTCTGTTAGCATTGTGGCGATTGTCAAACCAATCGCCATAAAAATTGCTCCAAAACTAACAGCTCCTCATTTTGTCACATGTTAACAACTTTTTTCCGCATGCATTCCTTCATTTATAGATATTTTTGTTTTGGATCATGTGAAAGGGTCAGTGTTATAGAAACTAAATATTTGTGAAATGCTTACAGTATAGTCATTAGTGTATAGTGTTTAACTTGTCTCTGAACCTGAAATCATATTCATTTATTGGGGTTTTACGCCGCTTTCAACATTATTTCAGTTATATCACGGCGACAGTTCACTTATTCATGATCCCTGGGTAAACAAACCAGTACTAGAAAATGTGCCTTGCACAAGGGCACTCCACCATGACCGTAGTGCCGCGACTGGAGATCGAACCCGGGACACCCGGTTTCAAAATCCCCGACGCTAACCACTCGACCACAGCGGATTCCTGAACCTGAAATAAATGCTGATCAGCGATGAGAAGGGATTTCAAACAGTACTTTAGCCATTTTCCAGCTGCAGACGTATTTTGACACATCTGTACAGAAGACTTTGGAAAACATAATGAGCATTTTCTCCTTTTGCCACAATGTTTTCAGTTCCATTCAATTGATATACGTATATTTGTCTAGAATGTTTTTAAAAGTCGTCTGCCGTAAATTTATCGTATGTGGGAAAGGGTTATTTATCATAGACTGGTTCCAGTCTATTCGGTCAACCTGCTGGGTCCCATATTTCAGCATCCCTGCCAGTCTCCTTTGTTTACAGTGACTACATATCTTTACGTCGAGGAGTTTGTGCAGTTTTTGTTCTTTATGGAATGAGAAATTTCAACCTTTTTCCAGATGTGGTTTTCTTAGAGATGACGGTTCTGAAAACATCTATGTCAAAATATCAGGGACGTAGATCCCTGAAAATATGAAATAAATGAAAGAAAAATATGCACTTCGAAAATAGTGAGGGTTATCAGGGATCGTGTATAACCGTTTATATATTGTCCCTCGGGTAATGGAGAAATTGAGAAATTGCAAGCTTAAGTTTAGAGCAATTTCTCCCTTTTCCATGGAGTTTTCAAACGCCATCTGCAGGTAAATATGTATTGTCGAAACATTTGCCACGATGTTTTCAACTCTATTAAACCTTTTCCACTTACAACAAATCTGCAGCAGACGACTTTGAAAACAGTGACAAAAACCTGAAAATCTTCATAAAAGACAGCTTAATTGTTAAATAAAGTTGAAAACAGTGTGACCAAAGGAGAAATTGCTTATTTCACCTTTGGCCACACTGTTTTCAAAAGTCGTCTGCTGCTATTACGTCTGCAAGTGGGAAAGTCACCTCCCAATTATGGATATTTTCCTAATATTTGCAAGGGATGTTTTCAAAGTCGTCTGCTGCAGATTTGTTGTACGCCTATGTGGGTAGGGGCTAAGATCAACATTTTTTTCTGTTCTGAGAACACCCAACAAATCACAGGCTTTGGACAAAAAAGGGGTCATAAAAACGGATAAAATGACAAAAAAAAACTCGCGAAGGAACAGCAACTCACCGGGAAATGCCGATAAAATCTTTGTAGGGGCCTCATCGAGGAAGCGAGCGCCCTCTATTAATAAACCGTGTAAACACACCAAACAGCCGACAAAGGAAGTTCACTCCCATGTAACGTGTAGAACTAGCAGACGAATGGAAAATATAAAAGAGGCGGAATATTAAAACTTCGGAAATAAACTTTCTCTCTGTTGATTGAAGACAGACGAAGAGAATATCATGTAGATGTGGCAATAAGATTGTTTGGTTTATGGTGATTGTTTTTTTATTAAAATATGTAAGTATTTAAGTGAGCTATTTTCATTTTATCGTTTTAATACCCTTGTCTCCGTTCACTCTTTTTCACCATTTAATTGAAACGCGTGGAATAAGACCAACTAAGATTTTAACAGATTTAATCATTTATCTGATATATGTTAATTTTCGAGTCGTCTGAATGTAAAACGAACGCGAAAATGAAATGTAGATTTTAATTGTAGAAACCTTTTTAAATCTTTATTTCGATTTATTTTAGAATTTACAAAAACAGCATTTCAGACTTTCATTTTGATACAATATCTAAATCATTTATTTTTACGGAAAAGAAGAATTTGTTTGTTTTGAGCAGAGACATATAAAATAATCTCTTTTGAGCAAATTTCCCTTTTCCATCAATGTTTTCAAATGTCATCTGGTGCACTTTATAATAAAAAGTTTCTTTGACTGTCTTTTTCATAGGCAAACTTTCTGACTCAGTTTTACCCTTTCCCTCATATAGACGCTTTTTGACGCCTCTGCAGCAGACGGCTTTTCTAAAACATAGTGACAAAAGAAGAAATTTCTCAAAACAAGCATTTTCTCCTTTTGCCACAATGTTTTCAACTTATAGTCATAGGTTATATCCATTCAATTATAGAGATTTTCTATTTTTTGACAAAATATGTTAAAAGTCGTCTGCTGCAGAATTGTCGTATGACGCAACAAAATCTGCAACAAAATCTAAAAACATTGTGGCCAAAGGAGAAATTGTTACAGGAAGAGATGTTAGTGGGAAAGGGTTAAATTAACAATAAAATGGTTTATTATAAGCTTCAGTTATTTGTAGGTTTAAAATTTTAAAAAAAATGACCCTTTCCTCTATATTGAAAAAAATCAACCATATCACTAACTCAGTATGCAGGATGAATTTTTAAATTTCTATATGAGCAGAAAAATTTGGTGAACAATCATGAATGGTAAGGAAAGGATGCTCAAAATGGGCAGTTTCCCTTTTTCCCATAATCATTTTTCAAGTTTATCCTCGGAAATTTTAAAAAGATAACTGTTATGATATCATTACACATACTTTAACTGTGTTAATTTTAATCTTCTTATTTCAACTTAATTTCATTGATACGTAACATGTGTCAAATAATTTAATACAGCTTAAACAGTGTGTGTATACCACGTGACTTTTGACGTCATATTTGCATGGTCAGACAGCAATTATTGCTCTTGAAAAGAATGTAAAAACAATGGTAACTTTTTTATTACTTCACCCTTTTTAATATTAAAAACATGGCGCAGTCTACACCGCTTACAATGTCCTGTCTCCGGTTTTTACAAGAGTTTGATTGGTGGTCTAGTTTTTTCAAACACTTCGACAAACCTGTTTTCAAAATCCAGGTTTGATAATGCTCCGGCTGTTGGCGATATTAATAAATTTTGAGAACAGGTTCATCGAAGTGTTTAAAGAAACTAAACCATTAATCAAACTCCATTGAAAAACCGGAGACAGGGCTCTGTAAGTGGCGTAGACTGCGCCATGTCTCATTAAAAATGATGAAGAAATAAAAAAGTTACCTTTAATTTTACTTCTAAACCGAAGTAAAATATTTCTGTCCGCCGTAGCATTTGTGACGTCGAGTCACGTGGTATACACACACTGTTAAATCATATACCTCATGAAGGTTATATATATTTGTCAAAAGGGAAAGTATTTAATAAAAAATCTTTCAGCGATCTTGTTGTCTTCAATTTGGGTCGTAATCTTATTCGTGAACTCATGAATGACATAAACATTTTTGATTACTTGGAAGCGGTATGCATCAGTTCCCGTGTGCAGCTTTCAAAAACTTAAAGCAGTCTGAAAGTAGAATTCTGTACAAGAAGATCATATTGCTCTTCAGTCCAGAGTAAAACTTATTAAAAAATCAAAGCGCCGATGGCACAATAGAGGCGATCGTGTAGAAAATCCTGCAAAGTAACAAGCAGTATCTTGGTGTAGGCCTTGCAATTTTCAATATATATAGGCATATACGATAATGCTCGATCTCCAACTCAATTCGGCTACACTTTCAGCATTGATTTATAATTGACGCTAGAACGTACAGACGTGTCTAACTTGTACACTGCATGACATCGAGTCCTTTAAACCTTTGTAAACCAGTCTTATCATCTAGACGCTTTCATATATTGCAACAACTACAAATTAAAACCATTCTTGCCCGCTATTTATAGAACCTTTTGGAATTTCCAGACGCCTTATACTGCGTCTTTGAGGTGTTTTGAGTATCATGAGAGTTATAGAAAGCGCAATGATATTTATTATCTGCTCAAACATGAAGAAAGAAAATATTTACATAATTTAACTAAATGTTTATAATATCTCGATAAATCTTAAATCTTAGTACCAATCCGGTACCAAAGTAGCACTGACATGATACAAAGTATTTAATACACTCGCCCTGTTTGCAGTAAGGAATAAAAAGTCAACGGGCTTTTCAAAACTGACTATGTAATTTTTTTCGTTGTTGTTGTTTCTGTTAGCATTGTGGCGATTGTCAAACCAATTGCCACAATTAATCATTATGCGTCCGATCAAGTAATTTGCTAGTATTTCAAAAAGACCCACATCCTCCATATCCTCAGGAAACAATTACAGCACATAATCAGGTCATCACTTTTTTGGACCGCTTTATTGGATGATTGTCATGAAAGGGGTCTGTATGTGTTTAACCCTTTCCCACATAAAACAAATCTGCAGCAGACGACTTAAGAACTGTCTTCTAAAATTACGGGAAATCTCTATTATTGTTGGTATAATGACTGATAAAAGTTGAAAACTTTGTGGCAAAAGGAGAAATTGCTCGTTTTGAGCAATTTCTCCTTTTGTCACAATGTTTTCAAAAGTCGTCTGCTGCAGATGCTTAAAAATGCATCTTCAGGTGGGAAACGGTTAAACAATAAGTTTGTTATCATGTTTTTCTTGACATTAATTATATCATTTGTAAGAATTAGTGAAATTTATCCCTTTCCCACATATAGAAGCTTTCTGACACCTCTGGAGCTGGCAACTTTTGAAAACATTGTGACAAAAGATAAAATTGCTCAAAACGAGCCATTTCTCCTTTGGCCACAATGTTTTCAACTCATGCCAGTAAGTAAACCTTCATATATAAAGATTTTTGTGTTTTTGATAAGATGTGTTCAAATTTGTCTGCTGCAGATTTGTTGTATGTGGGAAAGGGTTAAGAAAATAAAATTTTAATGTCAGGTTTTATGAATAAAATCAAGTTAAAAAGTGATTGAAACCTAAAAATGTCTACTTGCCAGGGCCCATGCAGTTATACTTCAGTGGTTAAATATAATTATGGTTAATAAAATTGTATAAACCATCTATTTAAACTAAATAATTTATTTCCAGTGTCACTAAATTTTTATATCACATTTAATATTTATATCAAATTATTCCAGGATATCGTTACTTGGAGGGATAAGTTGGAAGACCCTGACGGGTTCCACAGATGACGATTGGATAGATCGAGTCAGTCATTTATGGACTGTTACGCTGTTTCTTGTATTCGCCGTCGTAATCAGTTCGGGACAATATGTTGGTGATCCCATCCACTGCTGGTGTCCTGCAGAATTTACAAGTAAGTATAGGACTAGATTAGGAAGAGTAAACAGGTCTTGATTCCACAATATTTCTCTCAGCACTTAATAAAACCTATGTTGTGGGTACTCAGAAGAATTGTCTCACGGAGACGATTCTTTTGAGTACCCGCAACATAGGTTTTGAAGGTCAAATAAGGATTTTAGAACATGCAAAATGCCCATTAGATGTTTCCAGAGCTCGGAGTAAATAATTACAGAACTACAGATATTGTTTTTCTCCAAACTTGACATGATGGGTTTCGATATTAATATTGAGCACCATATCAAAGGGGCAGCCACTGTACTAAATAGATCTGGAAAAGTAAACGGTCTATTATTAAATGCTTCCATGATATCTCTGTTTGCTCTCATTAAAACTATGTGGGTAAGGTTTTTTTGCGGTTGGCACATTTTTAAACATCTACAACAGACAATTTTTTAAAACATGGTGTCAAAAAGGAGAGATTGCTTATAGTTTTATTATAGAAGATTCCTGTATTTTTGCTGAGCTGTTTTCAAAGTCCTTTTGTGTGGGACAAGGTTAACCCTTTCCCTCATACAACAATTCTGCAGCAGACGACTTTGAACATATTTTGTCAAAAAGTAGAAAATCTCTTTAATTGAATGGATAACCTATGTTTAAAACTAGAAAACATTGTGGCAAACGGAGAAATTGCACATTTTGTGCAATTTCTTCTTTTGTCACGATGTTTTTAAATAGCCGTCTGCTGCAGAAGCGTCAGAAAGCGTCTATATGAGGGAAAAGGTTAAAAATAATTAGATGGCTCTTATTTCATTTATTGATATTTAATTTGAGACAAGGTGTGTACAATGTATGTATATATGTTAACCTCCTTTAACAATGGTTATCATTCCAAAATGATTTTGAAAGTATCATGTAACCATCTAACCCTTTCCCACAAACAATAAATCAGCACGAGATGACTGAAAATATCTATTATTTAGGTAAAAATAAAAAGAACTTCTATAAATTAAAGAGTAATTACTGAAAGCAGTTGAAAGGATGAATTGCTCATTATGAGTTATTTTTCCTTTTCCATTAAGAGTCCATAAGAGTTAAATCTGCAGCGGATGAGTCAAAATCTGTTTTCATGTAGGAAATATAGTGGTCTGGCACGCTAATATATATATATAAAAACAAGGGCTGCTTCTCGTAACTTCTCGTAAGCCAGATTGACCCATGTTTGCATTTTGTTCCGATACAAAATTTTAAAAAATGGAGCTTGAATAAAGCGCCTTCAACCATTTAGCTACATGCTGGCACAAAGCGCTTCATTCAATTGTCCTTTTTTATTTTGTATCGGACCGAAATGCAAACATGGGTCAACTCTGGCTGACGAGGATGTTACATCCCTTGTCTATATGTATGTCATAGAGCTAGGGCTGTAGCGATAGTTCAAACTATCGATATATTGCAATAGTGACAAGGGCAATAGTAATGCATCGATTGTAAAACTGAAGATCAATAACTATCGCAATAGTGGTTGGAACTATCGGTAGTATTGGTTCATGTAGTACATTGAATCTAAATATGCAGATATGCTTTTATTTCTTAGAGAAAAGACCATGTGACTTGCCTGTGAACAAATTTTGTTGCCTGAAAAGTGATAAATGTTCTTATTTATGTGTAAGCTGGAAAATTAAGTTCTTTTTGAGAGCAAAGGGTTTCTTTTTAAGTTTTTAAATAAAAGATAAACAATAAAATGCTCTTTTTGATACTTTTTTCCTTGTAATTAGACTTCAGAATAGTTATTTTTTTAAATTTCAATAAAAGCAATAGTATTGCAATGCATCACAATATTAGTTGTGCAATAGTTTAACTATTGCAATGGTACTTTCTGAAAATCAATAC
Source organism: Serripes groenlandicus (assembly GCA_031761405.1). Classification (NCBI taxonomy): domain Eukaryota; kingdom Metazoa; phylum Mollusca; class Bivalvia; order Cardiida; family Cardiidae; genus Serripes; species Serripes groenlandicus. Next base: position 6,547,731 of record JASEVX010000012.1, on the reverse strand, counting down.
TATCGCAATAGTGATTTTTGGGCTCAATAGTCACCCCTACATAGAGCAAACATGTTTTAATTTTTTTAAATAGCATGCCAGGCCCCTTTGGTAGGAAAAGGGTAACAGCAGACGCTGTGATTAAACTCTGTTCAATAATTATTATATCTTCATTTATAGAGATTTTCTCAGATTTAACATTATGATGACTTTTGCAGCAAATTACTTTTAAAGACACTCAAAAACTCTGGACAAAAGTGATTTTTCCAATTTTTGAGATACTTCTTAGATATTCTTAACCTTTTGCAGATGTCTTTGGAAACGTCATGGGCAAAAAATATCGCCAAAATGGTATGATGTTTATTGAATCGAATTAAAAACTTTGTAGCAAAAGTGGTTGGCTTTAAGTGGGCAAGGATTAAAGCAGATAACTGAAAATATCACATCATGTAAATAGTTATCATATTTCATTGTAGGTACGTATGTGGCGTACACGAAGAATTACTGCTGGATATCAAACACCTACTACATCCCACTGGAAAATGGTATCCCCCAAAACATCCAGGATCGACAGAAAGCGGAAATCAACTACTACCAGTGGGTCCCGCTGATCCTCGTCTTCATGGCGTTCACGTTTAAATCTCCAAATATCATGTGGCATTTATTGAATACGAAATCGGGAATCAATCTTAGCAAACTATGTGAAATGACGGATGGCCTTCACCTAGGGCAACCAGAAGAACGCGACAAGCACGTGAAAGATATCGGACGATATATTGACAGATGGCTGCGGGAAAATCGCAACTACCACAGAAACTTCTTTATTAAAATGCGACAGAGGTTTTCGAATGTTGTATTTTTTTGTTTCGGAAGGAGAGATGGCTATTTCCTAACGGGATTTTATCTGTTTACGAAATTCCTTTATTGTGTGAATTGTGTCTCACAGTTTTTCATCCTCAATGCATTTATGGGGATGAACTTTGGAGGTTATGGTTTCGAACTAATTGCTCATTTCAGAGAACATGGAGAATGGCGTGAGACTCCGAGATTTCCCCGAGTGACTCTGTGCGATTTCGAAATTCGACAATTACAAAACATTCAGCGGTTTACGGTACAATGTGTGTTACCGATAAATTTATTCAACGAAAAGATTTTCGCATTGATTTGGTTTTGGTTGTTTTTAGTGTGTGTACTCTCATTCTTCAATTTCACATCATGGATGTTTTATATGTTATTCAATCACAACAAGGAGCTATTTGTGAGGAAGTATTTACGACACTCGCGCGAAATCCAGTCTCGATTTGACAAAAAAGTTGTGCGACAATTTGCCATGGACTATTTAAGAGAGGATGGTTGTTTCTTGCTGAGGATTGTGGGTAAAAACTCGACTGATATTATTCTCAGTGATTTGATGCTAGTCTTGTGGGTCCTGTTTAATGCGGGATCAATGAAACCGAAAAAACTGAACAAACTCGAAGAGGAGACAAACATTGATCCAACAACAACGACAACGGATGAGCTCCTCAAAGAACACGAGCCAAGTGATAGAATTAACGGAATGGCTAGGTCATTTAACGATGATTTATCCTAAAAATAGCTGGCCTTTTCCAACCTATATTTCTCTTATGACTCGACTAAGCCCTGTGTTGTGGGTACTTCAAAGGAATAGTCCAACTGAGACAATTCTTTTGAACACCCACAACATTGGGTTTGATTATAAAACAAGGGTTTTAGAATTTGAAATACTCGCCTAACTATAGAGCTCCGCCTAAATCAGTATTCATAACCATTTTCGTGAATGTATTTTGACTCATCTCACAGCTCTTCTACCCACAATATTTCTTTAATTATCCAACCAAACACTGCGATGTGGTTACTCAAAAGAATCTTTTCAGTCTTTAGAGTACCCACAACATAGGGTTAGAGGGTCAAAGAAGGAGTTTAGATCATGCAAAAGGCCCCTTTTCTAGAGCCCTTAATCCTTCCCCTCATACGACAATTCTGCAGCAGACGACTTTGAACATATTTTGTCAAAACATGAAAAAACTCTATAATTGAATGGATAACCTATGACTAAAAGTGGAAAACATTGTGGCAAAAGGAGAAATTGCTCGTTTTGAGCAATTTCTTCTTTTGTCACTATGTTTTCAAAAAGCCGTCTGCTGCAGAGGCGTCAGAAAGAGTCTATATGAGGGAAAGGGTTAATTGTTCATACGATTTGAAGGTATTCTTATTGAAAAAGGAAATGTAATTTAGATACAAAATTGAAAATCTTTTTGAAGGCAGAGAAATTTGCTCAATTATCTTTCCTCCCATTTTTCTCCCAACTGTCTGCTGCCGCATACAATCAATCTTCAGCAGATATCTTCTAAAAGAAAACAATCTTGGATTTTCATTAAGTTGAAAACACTTTGACAAAAGGAATTATTGGTCATTATTTCCAAAGTTGTCTGCTCAAGATTGTGTCAAACTTCGTCTGCAAGTGGGAAATGTTTCAATGGTATTTCCCACACATAGATGCTTTCTGACGCCTCTACAGCAGATGACATTTGAAAACATTGTGACAAAAGGAGCAATTGTTCATAATGAGCAATTTCCCCTTTTGTCCCCAATGTGTTCAACTTTTTGTTCAATAGTTGTTCTTTCATTCATAAAAAGTTCACATATTTTTTTACTTAAATGTTTTCAAAGTCGTCTGCTGCATATTTGCTATATGTGGGAAAGGGTTAACCCCGATACAGATGACCTTTTATGATTCTGCAGCAGATGACCTTTGAAAACAAAGTTGGGAAAATGACAAGTGCTCATAAGAAGAATTAAGATATTCAATTAGAATTAAGATATTTCTTTTCTGATTATCCAAATGTGTAACCTATTTTGAAACTGAACAGATTGCATTAACCCATTCCCTCATATAGACAGACGCTTTCAGACGCCTCTGCAGCAGAAAGCTTTTTGAAAACATAGTGACAACAGAAGAAATTGCTCAAAACGAGCAATTTCTCCTTTTGCCACCATGCTTTCCACTTTAAGTTATAGGTTATAAATTCAGTTATAGAGATTTTCTATTATTTGACAAAATATGTTCAAAGTCGTCTGCTGCAGATTTGTCGTATGAGGGAAACGGTTAAATGTTCCTTTTTTCACAACTTTGATTTTTGAAGAGATTGTTTGTATCCATGGACAAACGTCTCAAGCAGAGCTCTAGATCAGGAGCGTTTTGCTGGTTCTGAAATCCTTATTTCATCCGCTAACTCTATGTTGTAGGTACTCAAAAGAATCGTCTCAGTGAGACGATTCTTTTGAGTACCTACAACATAGGGTTTGGTTGGATAATAAGAGAGAAATTGTGGGGAAAAGAGCTACAAACCCCTCCTGATCTGAACTTGTGCTCTTGAAAACAATAAATTTTTGTATTATGATGATCTCAGTTGTAATAATTCACTCTTGCCCGTAGATGTTGTCTTTAGAATTAGCTCTTTCCCACATATAGATGCTTTTTGACGCCTCTGCAGCAGACGACTTTTGAAAACATTGTGACAAAAAGGAGAAATTGCTCAAAACGAGTAGTTTCTCCTTTTTGCCAAAATGTTATTTTTTTCAAGTAATTGTACCTACATGTACAGAAATTTCTCATAATTTTGCCAATATGTTTTTAAAGTCTTCTGATGTCGATTTATTGTATGTGGGAAAGGATAGAGAAGTTTCTGTAGCCCCCAAGGACTAAGATATAGGCGCTTTTTTGATGCCTCTGCTGCTCTGCAACAGACGACAATTTTTTTTCAGTAATTAAAGTCACTAATTATACCTTCATTTACAGTGATTTCCCATAGTTTTCATTTTGCCAATATTTTTAAAAAGGCGTCTGCTGAAGATTTATTCTATGTGGGAAAGGATAGAGAAGTTTCTGTAGCTCCCCGGGGACTAGATGGTTCTTAACCTCACTCACTGTATCTCTCTTATAACAAAAATAAACCCTATGTGGTGGGTACTTGAAAAGAGTAAGTTTCTTTAGAGTACCAACAACATATTCTGTAAATTCTATCAATAGCTCCATGTCGTCAAGTTTCAATTGTTAACCATTTCCCTCATATAGACGCTTTCTGGCGTCTCTGCAGCAGACGGCTTTTTGAAAACATAGTGACAAAAGAAGAAATTGCTCAAAACGAGCAATTTCTTCTTTTGCTATAATGTTTTCCACTTTTTGTCATAGGTTGTCCATTCAATTATAGAGATATTCCATCTTTTTGCATGATTATTTTCAGTCGTCTGCTGCAGATTTGCTGTATGTGGGAAAGGGTTAAGGGTCAAATGAGGACTTTAGAACATGAAATACACCACTTATCTATCTCGCTGTGTGTGTTTGAACACTGTTTTTTAAGTATTTGGGGTACTTTGATCTTTGTGCATAAAAAAGGATTGATTGATTTGATAACTTATCCATTTCCCTCATTTGATAATTCTGCAGCAGTCGACTTTGAATATATTTTGTCAAAAAATAGAAAATCTCTTTAATTGAATGGATAACCTATGACTTGAAGTGGAAAATATCGTTGCAAAAGGAGAAATTGCTTGTTTTGAGCAATTTCTTCTTTTGTCACTATGTTTTCAAAAAGCTGTCTGCTGCAGAGGCCTCAGAAAGCGTCTATATGACTATGAGGGAAAGGGTTAAATGCTCTTAACAACATTGAGTCAGTTATGTCACTGTGACCAGTTCAACTATCCATGGGTTTCCTGTCTTTCTCTTGCAAGTTAACTCAACTTGCCCTTCATTCTTCTGTCTTCCGAGGCATTGGTAAAAAAAATATACTTATTTTTGCATTTATGTTTTAATAATCATCTGTTGGAAAGGGATAATGTATATCATTTACTATTAAACCTCTCTCTACATACAACAAATATGCAGCAGACGACTTCGAAACTGTTGAGTTATCACAAAAGGAGAAATTGCTGTAGCGACGCAGGCTGTCAATCCAAGGGTTTCCAGTTTGAACCCCAGCTCGGCCAACATCGTTTCCGATGTTTGACAAATGACACAGTGACAAGCTTCATTTGTTATCCACCAATGAGCTTACAGTATATGTGGAAAAGCAGCCAGTTGCTTGGAAAGTCTTAATGTGTGGAATACTGGTAGGAGAAAGCCAGGAAACACATGGGTATGTGAACTGGCTGCCGTGATATGTTGAAAACGGCATTAAACCCATATGATGATCAATCAACATGCAGATGCAAATTATGAAACATTGGGGGCAAAAGGAGAAACTGCCCCTTTTGCCAAAATGTTTTCAACTATTCAATAATAATCTTTCATTTATAGAGGTTTTCCATAATTTGTCCTTGATGAATTGAAAGCTTTCTGCTGCAGATTTGTTGTATGTGGCAAAGGGTTAAGAGTTAAGATTATTGTTGGAATAGGAGAAATTGATCCTATTCTAACCTGTTCCCACAACGCTTTTAATTCTATGGATATTTGCACCTCCAATTTTCTAAAGTTCTGCTGATTGACGATTTCTGACGCCTCTGCAGCAGACGGCTTTTTGAAAACATAGTGACAAACGAAGAAATTGCTCAAAACAAGCAATTTCTCCTTGAGCCACAATGTTTTCCACTTTTAGTCATAGGTTATCCATTCAATTATAGAGATTTTCCATGTTTTGACGAAATATGTTTAAAGTCGTCTGCTGCAGTATTGTCGTATGAGGGAAAGGTGTAATTAACTGTTACTCTTTTCCCCCATTGCAATATATGTCATAATTGTTATGAAAACATAAAACAAATGTATCTGCATTTTGGAAAGGGTTAGACTAGTTTAACCAGGGTTATTCATTTAATTAGTCATTTTGTTCACATTATCATAGATATATGCCTTTTATATATATAATATGTACAAATACATATTTATTGTATCAAAACCTGTTCAAATATCATTGACTTTATATTGATTACCTGATCATTTTTGTTAACCCTTTCCCACATGTGAAAAATATGCAGCTGACGAATTTGAACTTATTTGTCAAAAAATAGAAAATCTCTATAATTGAATGGGTTATAGAATTTTTTTTTTTTTTTATTTGACTTTTCATTAGAAAGCATTGTGGAAAATAGAAGATTTTTTTTATTTTAAAGCTAATTCTTTTTTATCCACAATGTTTCCAAAAGTGGCCTATGTGAGTCTGAACCAGAGCTCAGCCAACATTCTTTTCGACGTTTGACAAAATTCAATGCCGCAAGCATCATTTGTATTCAAAACTCTTTGTGGAAAAGCAGCCAGTTGCATGGAAAGACTGTTGTGTGGAGTACTGGTGTGAGAAAGTTTGGACACACATGTGTAGGTGAACTGCTGCAGATTTGTTGTATGTGGGCATGAGTTTGAAAGAAAATCAAATAAATTTTCATTTTAAACAATTTGGTGCAGATCATTTTCAGTTTCATTATTTCATTGTTTTTATATTTGATTAATCAATCACACATGTTTAAACTCATTCCCACATACAACACATCTGCAGCAGATGACTTCAAAAACATACCTGATTTTTTTTTTGAAACTCCCTTTAAATGAAAGTACAATAATGGAACAGTTGAAAACATGGTGATAAAAGGAGAAATTGCTCGTTTTGAGCAATTTCTTCTTTTTTCTGCATGTTTTTCCAAAAGCTGTCTGCTGCAGAGGCGTCAAAAGCTGTCTATATGAGGGAAAGGGTAAACCCATACCCTGCTGAAGTCCCATAACTGATCATCACCTCCAGATTCATATAACTTCTACATATTTATGGTGTAGACCATTTCCAAGTTACAAACACATTTTAACACTTTTAAACAATTACTCTGCAGCAGACGACTTTGAAATAATCATGGGAAAACAATGAAAAATTTATTTTTTAAGTGATAATTTGATTATTGAAATTTGAATAGTGAGTGTGGAAACCATTATGGCAAAAGGGAGAAACTGTTTATTATGAGCACTTTCTTCTTTTGTCACTATGTTTTCAAAAAGTCTGCTGCTGCAGAGGCGTCAGACAGCTTCTGTATGTGGGAAAGGTTTAAGGCCATCACAGCAGATGACTTATGAAAACCTTGAGACAAAAGGAGGAATTACTCGTACTAAGTTTTCAACTTGATTCAATAACTATATTTTCATGTATTGATATTTTCTATATATTTACCTATCTTTTTCAATATCGTCTGCTGCAGATTTGTTGTATGAGGGAAAGGATTATATAAACAAAGTTAAGCTTTATGATAATGTTCTTTATCATTTTCACACTTGCAGACCTAAATTGATGCATCCGCAGTCAACAACTTTTATAAACATCATTTAACTCTTTCCCTCATACGACAATTCTGCAGCAGACGACTTTGAACATATTTTGTCAAATAATGGAAAATCTCTATAATTGAATGGATAACCTATGACTAAAAGTGGAAAACATTGAACACTGTTAAGTATTTGGGGTACCTTGATCTTTGTGCGCTACTGTTGAACTTTGATCTTTTGTAACTACAATCCTGTGCATGAAAAAGGATTGGTTGATTTGAGTTAACCCTTTCCCTCATTCGACAATTCTGCAGCAGAAGACTTTGAACATACTTTGTCAACAAAATAGAAAATCTCTATAATTGAATGGACAACCTATGACTAATAATGGAAAACATTATGGGAAAAGGAGAAATTGCTTGTTTTGAGCAATTTCTTCTTCTGTCACTAAGTTTTCAAAAAGCTGTCTGCTGCAGATTTTTTTTATTTCCATAGATTTCAAGAGATTTCGCCAAGATGTTTTCAAAATCGTCTGCTGTAGCTGGTTAAGTGTGGATTAAAAAGGATTAATGTTACCTTTAGCAGGAGAGTGTTAAGAGATATTTTATTTTGAAGGGACCAATCTTTGTCGTTTTTTAGCCCTTTCCCTTTCTGCAGCAGATTACTTAAAAACAACTGAGAAATTGCTTGTAAGAATCTCAACGTTTTCAACTCGATTATTCTTTCATTTAGAGATAAATCTATATATTTTTTCTCAGACATATTCAAAGGCCACTGTCCAGAATATATTGTATGTGGGAAAGGATAAAGAGAGATTATTTAATTATGGAAGGGACCAATGTTTTAGATTTATTTTAAACCTTTCCCACATGCAACAAATCTGCAGCATTGTCACAATGTTTTCAAAAGTTGTCTGCTGCATAGTCCTCAGAAAGTGTCTCTAAGAGGGAAAAAGGTGGGGAGGGGGGGAATAAATGGGACCAACTTTTTGGAAATTTTACTTATATAAATACAACCTTAATTTTTTCATAAGAGGCAATATTTATGCCCTGATGTTACTGTTTTCATTTCCTTTTAGATGTTACAAACAGTTTCTTACAGAGTATATAACAATATTATGTATTCTTTCAATATTTTACTTTTTAGATTTTAGTTTTAAAAGCATTGGCATTTTACGAATTAATCATTTAAAACACGTTTAAATGTTTTGTTAATTTGTTTTTGTTTTGTATTAAATGTTTAAAATATGCGCCCAAAGGTATGGAATATGGCTTTATTCATCAAATTATTTTTAACCCTTTCCCACCATACTGCCTCTGCAGCAGACGACTTTTGAAAACAATGTGACAAAATGAGAAATTGTTCATCATGAGCAATTTCCCATTTTGCCACAATGTTGTCAACTCTTTTTCCTAAAATATCTCTCGTTTAAGGAACATTTTAACGTTTTTGCCAGTATATTTTCAAAGTTATCTGCTGCAGATTTGTTGTATGTGGAAAAGGGTTAACGCTTTCCCTCATACCACAATTCTGAAGCAGAAGACTTTGAACATATTTTGTCAAAAAATAGAAAATCTCTATAATTGAATGGATAACCTATGACTATAAGCGGAAAACATTGTGGCAAAAGGAGAAATTACTTGAGCAATTTCTTCTTTTGTCACCATGTTTTCAAAAAGCTGTGTGCTGCTGAGGCGTCAGAAATCGTCTTTAAGAGGGAAAGGGTTAAAGAGAGAGCGAGTCTTTTTCAATATATGTATGACTTCAAGATGAAATAGAAAACATTGTTGGATAAATAGAATTTGCACATCATGAGTTGAGAACATCTTCTTTAACCCTTTCCCTCATACGACAATTCTGAAGCAGACGACTTTGAACATATTTTGTCAAAACATAGAAAATCTCCATAATTGAATGGATAACCTATGACAAAAAGTGGAAAACATTGTGGCAAAAGGAGAAATTGCACGTTTTGTGCAATTTCTTCTTTTGTCACTATGTTTTCAAAAAGCCGTCTGCCGCAGAGGCGTCAGAAAGCGTTTATATGAGGGAAAGGGTTAAAAGTATCTTATGCCTTCTCAATAAGAGCAATATGAGAAAGTTTCTCATTTTACCACAATGCTTTCGAAGGTGTATAACTGCAGATCTAGTCGCGTTAAATCGTTCCCACATACATGCACATTTCGAAGCATCTGTTGTAGATTAAATGACCCTTTGAAAGCATTGTGGCAAAAGGAGAACTTGCTTAAAATGAACAATATCTCTTTTTGTCACAATATTATACATTTCTGTAAAATTTAACTTTCTTTTATAGAGGTTTTCTGTGTTTTTCCAATGATGTTTTCAAAGTCGTCCGTTGTAGATATGAGCCGTCCCGCGAGAAAACCAACATTATGGACTCTGCGTAATGTATCGACCCAGATCAGACCCAGACACATTCCGTCTCAGGGGGATAGAGCTATAGAGTAATGATTCCTGAAACAGAAATTTCCACTAGAGGTGAAAAGTGTCTGTTCGAGTTAGCCTACGTGGCATGCTTAGGTTTAAGGTTGATCTGGGTCGATGGTTTACGCAGAGTCCACAACGTTGGTTCTCTCGCGGAATGGCTCATATTTTATTTTTGATGAAATACTGTTTACTGTATCTTATGTAAGGGCTTTGGATTTGAACAGAGCTCGAAATTAGGGGCGTTTTGAATGTTCTTAAGTTTTGGGGGTACCTCACTGAGACGATTGTTTTGAGTACCAAGAACACTATAGGGTTTTGTTGAGTAATATGATAGATATTTCGGGGAAAAGAGCAGTTTACTCCTCTTTATCAGTTCCTCTGTTTGACTTTATGTGCATATTGTCACTGCTTTTATGAGTTAGGATCAAAAAATTCTCACTTATTGTTATTGTTTACATCATTCATCTCAGCTCAAATGTTAACCCTATCCCACATACAACAAGTATTCAGCATATGACTTTGAAAGCATTGAATTAAAAATTGGAAACTACATAGAAATACAAGAAAAATAAAAAATAAATGTTTGAAAAAGTTGAGCAATATTTCTCCTTTTGCCAAGATGTTCTCAAAAATTGTCTGTGACGGAGGCCTCAGAAAGCGTGTGCATATTTTTCTCCTTTTGCTAAGATGTTCTCAAAAATTGTCTGTGACAGAGGCCTCGTGTGCATGTGAGAAATGTATTACTAGTCCAAGCAACACATGCACAAGGTGCTCACCATCCAATTGGCCAAAGAATGGAGTCCCGGGAACCTTGACATACTATGCACTCGGGTAGACCTTCATGGTCCTCTTGTTGTGGTTTGTATGGATCTTTTTAGTTAGTTATAATTTGTTATATATTTTTAGCTCACCTGTGCACAAAGTGCAAGGTAAGCTATTGTGAATAGTTCGAATATGGGTCATATTGGTTCAGAAGCTAGGTCACTAGGCCAAAGTGAAGGGAACTCTTGTTAACAAGCCGCATGTTTTACCTCAGCAGCTTCAAATTTTGTCAGAATGTTTATTTTAATGATATCTAGGCCAAACTTGATTAAGGGTTATGCCTGGTCAAAAAGTAGGTCACTAGGCCAAATTGATGGAAAATCTTGTTAACACTCTAGAGGCCGCATGTTGGGCTTCAGCAGCTTGAAGTTTTGTCAAAATGTTTGTCTGAATCATATCTAGGTCAAGTTCGAATATGGGTCAGAAACTAGGTCAATAAAGGAAAATATTGTTCAAACTCCGGAAGCCGCTTTTTTACTTTGAGCAAGTTGAAACTTTTTCAGAATGTTTTTCTTGATAATTTCTAGACCATGTTGGAATATGGCTCATATCATGTAAAAACAAAATAAAAAAAATCACTAGACCAAACGAAGGAAAATATTGTAAACGCTCTGGAGGTTGCATTTTGAATCTTTGTCAGAATAATTGGCTTGATGTGTTTTGTATTAGAAATCGCATTGCATAATTCAGGTGACCGAACTAGGGACATCATTGCCCTCTTGTTTACATTTTCATCTCAGTTCAGTTGTTGTGTTGACCATCATTCTATTCATTTTTTACGACCAATAAAGGTAACAAATTGATACGATTTATTTGTTTTATATTATGTTTACGGAACGTTGTGTATGTGTGTTTGAGAGAAAGAGATAGGGAGCGGATTTGCCGCAATGAAAACTGATCCTGGATTGTTCAGATAGTCTTTAATTGACTATGTGTGTCTGTATGTGAGAGAGACATACAGACAGACAGACAGACAGACAGACATATAGAGCTCCTGGATTGTTCGGCTATTCTCCCGTTTACTATGTGTGTTTATGAGAGAGAGAGAGAGAGAGAGAGAGAGGAGAGAGAGCTCCTGGATTGTTCGGATATTCTCACATTTACTGTGTGAGAGAGAGATAGAGAGAGAGAGAGAAAGAGATAGAGCGAGAGAGATAGAGAGGGGGAGCTCCTGGATTATTCGGATATTCTCACATTTACTGTGAGCGAGATAGAGAGAGAGGGAGCTCCTGGATTGTTCGGATATTCTCACATTTACTGTGTGAGATAGAGAGAGAGAGAGAAAGAGATAGAGCGAGAGAGAGAGAGAGAGAGAGAGAGGGGGGGGGGGGGGGAGCTCCTGGATTGTTCGGATATTCTCACATTGACGACACGAAGAAGCCCTTCCACTTCAATATGAGAAGGTTCAATGAATGGTATATTATATTTCGATATTAGACTCTTAAGTGTGCTCTTCACCCTTGATTTAACTCTTTTCCACATTCAACAAATCTGCAGCAGACGACTTTGAACAGATCTTGGCAGAAATGTGTACACATCTTTATGAATGAAAGTGTAGTTAATCATTGATTACATTTGAAAAATATTTTGACAAAAGAGGAAATTGCTAACTATGAATTCAAGCTTCTGCATGTGGAAAATGGTTAATAATTGCAATTACCCTTTCGACTTTCGTTTAAAAGTATATTTAATACTGTACGATCGGATTTGAACCTTTTAAGTGTTGAATGTTTAACATAATATACTTGTCCAGCTTTGCAGTCCAATAATCCGTAGCCCATTTTAGAAATATCAAGATAAAAAAAATGTTCAGACTACAGAGGCTCTATACTGGTGGCAAAAGCTTCTCAAAATCGGTTTAAAAAAAGTGAAAAGTTTAATTAAATACTTAAATTGTATGGTGATTTACGCCGCTTTTAACAAAATCGAGTTATATAACTGCGCTTTCCTGCGTAAGTAACCAGAATAACTGGTTCATTTGTCATGGCATCAGCGCAATGCTGAAAGCCATTACACATAATTTAATTGTGTAATCGCTTCAAGAGTGTCCGCCGCCAGAGAGCAGTCCAGTCATACCAAAAGGTTTAAAAGGTGTAGTACTGACTTCCAGTCGTACCAAATGGTTTAAAAGGTGTAGTACTGACTTCCAGTCGTACCGAATAGTTTAAAACTTGTAGTACTGACGTCCAGTCGTACCAAATAGTTTAAAACTTGTAGTACTGACGTCCAGTCGTACCAAATAGTTTAAATGAACTCGCCCCTGTTCGTGATACGAAAATGTAAAACATCACATGTACACGCCCCCTTTTCAAGATACGGAAATGTAAAACATCACATGTACTCGCCCCTTTTCGTGATACGGAAATGTAAAACATCACATGTACTCGCCCCTTTTCGTGATACGGAAATGTAAAACATCACATGTACTCGCCCCTTTTCGTGATGCGGAAATGTAAAACATCACATGTACTCGCACCTTTTCGCGATACGGAAATGTAAAACATCACATGTACTCGCCCCTTTTCGTGATACGGAAATGTAAAACATCACATGTACTCGCACCTTTTCGTGATACGGAAATGTAAAAAACATCACATGTACTCGCCCCGTTTCGTGATACGGAAATGTAACAAAATTCCCTTTTGGAGGATTGATTAATTGATTGATTGGGGTTTAACGCCGTTTTTAACAATTTCTCAGTTATATCACGGCGGCCAGTTCACCTACTCATGCATTTCCTGGTTTTCTCACACACAACAATCATCCCAAGCAACTGGCTGCTTTTCCACATAGACTTAGCCCATTGGTGGATGACGCATGTCGCATTGACTTTTGTCAATCGTCGGAAGGAAAGCCGGGATTCGAATTCACAACCCCTGGATTGACA